>LOJH01013800.1:12213-24578 GCA_001685095.1 Ellobius talpinus
TATAATGAGATCTGGTGCCCTCTTCTGGCATGCACGCATACATGGAAGGGATGTTGTATACATAATAAATACATGAATAAATAGCACATTTTTTAAAAAAAGTTTTTATATTTATTTACTCTATATGTATGTTTTGTCTGTGTGTTTATATAAGGGCCACATGTCTTCTTGATGAATGAGGAGATCAGAAGACATCATTGGATCTTCTGGAACTGGTGCTAAGAACCAAACCCAAGTCTTCTGCAAGGTCAACAAGGACCCTTAACTGCTAAACTGTCGTCTAATTTTATGACATAGTATTGAATATCTAGTTTGTACTCTAGAAATCAATGGTGAGTGCTAAAATTCTTATACAAACCTATCTGGAGATTCTTCTTTCCGCTTTAGTCACTGGAAAGTTGCTTTGCCAGAAAGGAGTATGGAAAGAAAAAAGAAATTTTTACATTTTGAGCCTTCTTTCTCAGCTTCCCCAACAACTGTACTCAAGCTTACTGAAGTTCTCTTTTCTGCTGCATTGTCAGTCACACTGACCCAATCCTAAGCATTGCCACTTGTGTTTCTTAAAAATAGTTTCTTGGTTCTCAGTCTAGTCCAGAAAATCTGGGCACACTGGTGGTTAAAGTGGAAGATCATACTGATATAATAAACAATTGCCTAGGGTAACCTCACTACCTCCACAGAGTGAGCCTGATACCTCTTACCCAGCAAACAAAACTGTCCTTCCTGTAAACTTCTGATCTTTACTCTTTTGTTTTCTTTGACACCTTTACAAGTTTCTAATAGAGAAAGACTAAGCCTTACATTTATTCCACATTTCGTTAATACCAACTAAGCGCTAGCTATGGCTAAGCATGAGATGTTATGGAGAAATACTGCATAATTAGATTGGCAGGGAATAATTCTGCATAGTGCTAGCACTTCATGCTTTCTACATAGTCCAGAGTACCACGTCTCTCTACTTAATGATCAAAAATCAGCTATGGAGCAAATTAATGAGTAGATCAACATACAAAAGTAAACAAAATTATTTGAATGTATCGTGGCCAAAAATAAGACCAGTGAACTTCCCATTGTGCCTTTGTTCTTTGAATATAAAAAAACATTCTGAATAATATAACAGTGGGAACTAAACATGTCTTTTAGTTTACCGGAGATTTCATTTCATTATATTTTTTTCACATCAACCTACTGAGACAGAAAGTGTAGACTTCATATGACTAATGAAAAAGCTCTTATTCAATAGCTTAATTGATGGTTAACTTTAACGCTGTCTTAAATTCTCAGTGATGCGAAGTTTAGCTGAAGATAAAGGACTCAATAGTGCATCCTCAACCTAGAAACCAGGTTTCAAAGAGAAAACTGAAAAGACAGAGTTCACCACTTGCCACACAACTTGTGATTTAAAGACCTTCCTTTAAGGAGTGATAATATGAGCAAAGGGGTAAAGACCTTGATAGGGAAACCCACAGCGAAAGCTCATCTGAAAGCTCAGACTTCATACTGACATCTGGGAACCTGTCTAGGACCAAACTAGACCCTCTGAATGTGAGAGACAGTTGTGTGGCTTGGGCACTTTGTGGGGTCATTGACAGTGGGTTCAGGATTCGTTCCTAGTGCATAAACTGACATTTTGGAGCCCATTACCTATGGAGGGATACCTTGTTTAGCCTAGATACAAGGGGTAGGGCCTTGGTCCTGCCTCACAGTGATGTGACAGACTTTGCAGACTCCCCATGGGAAGCCTTACCCTCTCTGAGGAGTGGATGGGGGAGTGGAGTAGGGAGAATGAGTGGGAAGAGGGGAGGGAAGGGGAACTGGGATTGTTATGTAAAATAAAAAATGTTTCAAAAAATTATATATTATGTATATATACAATAATAAAAGAAGACATTATTTTTAAATTACAATCAGTACTTCTGTCTCATAAAATGGTAAAAAAAATAAGTGAACTGTGAAAAATCTTTTAATTTTTTAATAAAAATTGAATAAGATCCAAAGCAAGATGATTGCCTTACTTTTGATTATATGCCTCTTTATGATGAATGGGTAGCCCAAACAAATATTAGACTTGGGACAAACTATGTTTTGACCACAATGGCTGAGCTCTTATTGGCCATATGTACATACAGTTTTGTCTTTTAACAGATAGCTATATCCCAATAGCCCAATATACTAAGTAAGCACTAAAAATACATCTTGTGTATAGAATATTTGAAACAAATCACATAAATGTCTACATGAATTTATGTATACATGAGGAGAGAGAGAAATAAAGAGACAGAGAGACACCAACAGAGAGAGGAAGAAAGAGAGGGAGGAAGGGAGAGAGGGAGGAAGGGAGGGAGGGAGGGAGAGAAAAGAAGAGAATATTTGATTCATCATAAGTCTTCAAAATGAAGTTTGATTTATTTTTCTGGTGAAAAGAAGCAGACATATGAGCTGAAAATGGCTTTAAAGTTTCTATCAGGAAAGTGTTTGATAAAAAGGTATAGAATGCCCATTAAATGCCAGTCACTGCTTGAGTCGTGGGCAACTATTTGTGAATAAGCCTAGTCTTGTCTTTTCTTTCCTTCTGCCATAAAAATAGAGGGAACAGGAACTCCTCTCTGAGGCATCATTGAAAACAACTTGGTGTGTTAGAGCAGAAAAAGAAGGAAGCCCTGTCAACAACTGAGGGCTGTGATTAACCCCTGGGAACTCAGAGATCAGCCAGGCCAGACCTCAGCTGTGACAGTATATGAAGGTTAGAAGTTCACTTTTCCTTAATTGATCCCAGATTGGCTGTGAAGGGCTGTCGTCGTTGGTGGCAGCTTGCCAGGCAGGCTGCTCTGGGTGTCCTGGCAAATCCGAGTGGCTGCCCCCGTTCCCGGAGACACACTTAGGAAAGGATCCCATCAAATTCTTCAAGCATTTTCCTTCTTTGATAATGACAGATGCGGACTTTTACCTAATGGATTTGTCTTAGGAGCAGGAAGCCATTCCTTATTAGTTATAGGCTTTGGTAAAGGCAAAAACACTGCTATCTGGTATCGTACAGAGCTCAAGATATTATTAATGTATGAAATAGCCTAAATAAATCTCTATCTAATGTAGTTATCAGGCAGCAAAGTAAGTAAATAACAGTAAGCAGAATGCTTTCTATTCAGACTTCTGGGAATGACAGCAGGTCCAAATGTAGTGGAATAATAATTCAGAGAATGTGCCCTCGGTGTCCACCAGTGTTGGCATTCTGTGTACCATGGCGCATGGTTGCAACCACTGATGATGGCACGATAAACCATAAATTTTAGTTAGATTGGGTTGACTTTACCTGTCCTTGTTGTCTGTGTGTGCAAGTGTGCACACTACCCAGCGCTGCCACATGTGAAAATCCAAACACCCACCACCACAGTCAGAGCCAGAACAACCCATTCCCTGCTCACCTATTTCTCTCCCCGCCTCCTTCCAGATGCCACACCCACCCCAAACTTGGCTCGCACCCTGGCAACCACAGACCATTTACTCCACTTTTCTAGATTTGTCATTGAAAAATGCAGCATAAATTGCAATCATCAAGCATTGTGCCTCCAAAAAGCATCAGAGAGGGGCTCCTAATAGCAAGGTGAGTCATGCTAATCTTAACTAACAACTATAAAAATGGTGGTTATTTCAGAGAAATACCATTTTCGTAAGGAGTAGATGTCCTCTGATTTCTGATGTACCTATAAAAGAGAAGTGACATTAAACAGTAGCCATGAGAGGTAGAGTTTACAAACAGACTTTCCTGTGGGGAAATGCTTTGTTTTGACAAAACACTGTCAGGAAGAAGGCTAGAATCTGTAAAACAGATCGGCATCGTCTCACACTTTCTAGAAGTCTTTTTTAGGAGCCTTACAAAGATAACCCAGTAACTTTTCCCCACAGAGAGACAAAGGTCTTTACAAGATGAACATTTGACTCTGAGATCAAAGTCAATCATGTAAAAGACAACATCTGTCAAGACCTCTTTTACAGTCGATCTGAGCCACACCACCTTAAGGGGGGAAAAGAAAGAAGCAATTACTGAGACACCTTAGCCAAAGTAAACTCAGGATTCAAGCAATAATGATAATTTTCATGTGGCATCCTCTGTGATGAAAATGACAGGCATCACATTTGTAAGATACAAAAAGTATTTAATTTTTTAAAAAATTGCATGGTAAGGCTTGAAAATTTATTAATAAGACTTTGATCGTAGGAAAAATAAAAGTGTTGAGTTTAAATAAAAACAACTCACACCTACTAAATGGCATGGTTGGCATTCAAAACAAGATTTTGAGTTCAAAACTTTCATCTGTGCTGAGGCCAGAAGAGTATTTTACTTTATTTTCTTCCCACTTTTTTCTGTTTTTAAATGTAATAAAAATGTAATGAGATAAAATGAGAAACAGCAAAATACCTTTGATTTGACTCAGAAATAGTGAAAGACTACACTAGACCTTTGGTGAAACAATTGTCTTACAGACAATATTTTTGATGCAATTATTTTTCATTGAAGATGTAAATATTTTTTCATGTTTCTTTGGCTCATTTCTTTTAGAAGAGCAAGAAGTGCCATGTTCTGAGTCCCTGAAGAGAATCACTAAACACTTGTGAAACGATAAAAGATGGAGGCAAACTGAAGATGTCTGAGGCTAGATAGATAGTTCTACCTTTCTATTGACTCCTTCTATCACAAAGCTAACAATTCCTGGACGATAGTGTTGATAGTGGTGCCATCAGGTACAAGGTCACTTTCTTTAATCTCATCCATAAGATGTGGATAGTGATGTAAGAATATGCATTTGTGGTATATTAGAGAGGTGTTCAAAAGGCTCAAATATGTATATCTCAATTTGTCATTCTTCATGAGCAATAAAGGATAATTGGGACAAATGTCTGGGCCTTTCTGTTGGGTGTAGGAGGAGTCAGGGTTTAGATGCCGGATGCAGTGTTCTTCAGGTGTATGAGGTTAGCCATCATTTAAGAGGTCCAGTATCAACATGTTAAAAGGGAACTAGCAAACACTCAGTAAGAGAATGGTATTCAAGCTGGGCAGTGGTGGTGCACACCTTTAATCCCAGCACTCTGGAGGCAGAGTCAGGCAAATCTCTGGGAGTTCGAGGTCATCCTGATCTACAAGAGCTAGTTCCAAGAGAGGCTCCAAAGCTACAGGGAAACCTTGTCTCAAAACACACACACACAAACACACACAAAATGCTGCTCAAATTCAGGCAAATGAAGTGGTCAGGTCTGTTCACAAACATCTTATGCCGCAGTTCTGTCTGTAGCTTCTTTACTGATCTCTGTTGTTGTTCTGTGAAAAATTCAAAATATGGCATATTTTCCACATCCTGATCTCTTGTCTTATGGGGAATGCTGAAAGTACGGTCTAATAAGAGGTACGATGTCAAACACACTGAAGCTTCTGTCTGTTTCCCACTAGAATTACGGCTCATTGGGCATCCCGGATTGTGGTTAAGAAGCTGTCCTTTGGGCTGGCTACAAGTGTTTTGTCTCATGTTTTTGTGGTTTTCTGGGGTTGATCCATGTGCTGTGTTGGCTCAGGGAAAGCTGTAAATGGTCTATACATCACTGCAAATTCTCAATATTGTTCTCCCCTTTTTCTCACATCTATTCACTTTCCCAAAGTGACCCTCTGCTCTTCTGTTTCCTATTAGAGAGTACTTAAGAAATCCAATTTCTTCTCAGTGCTTGGCATAGTTTCTTTCCCTCTTGTTTATGGAGCTTTTTCAAGGTTCAGTTCAACAAGTGTGCAAGGACTACAGGTGCCGTCACAATTGTGGCTGTCAACAAGTGTGCAAGGACTACAGGTGCCGTCACAATTGTAACTGTCAACAAGTGTGCAAGGACTGCAGGTGCCATCACAATTGTAGCTGTCAACAAGTGTGCAAGGACTACAGGTGCCGTCACAATTGTAGCTGTCAACAAGTGTGCAAGGACTACAGGTGCTGTCACAATTGTAGCTGTCAACAAGTGTGCAAGGACTACAGGTGCCGTCACAATTGTAGCTGTCAACAAGTGTGCAAGGACTATAGGTGCTGTCACAATTGTAGCTGCCAGGCTGGTTGGCCATTGTGAGTGTTGATATTGCTTTCTACAGCATTGGAAGAGATTCTATGGGGGGCTCTGAATGAATCTAACATTGAAATCAGTAGACTCAAGCAGAATGTCCTCCTGTTCTAGTTTGTTTTCTGTTGCTAGGTAAAGCACTGACTAAAACCAATTTAGGGGAGGAGAGAGGTTGTTTCATTTCCAGTCTCTAGCTAAGCACTGTGGGGAGGCAGGGTGAGAGCACAGGACAAGCATATGCAAGCAGAAACAGAGGCAGAAACAATGGAGGAAGTGATGCTCACCGGCTTGCACACCTTGTTTTCTTATACAAACCTAACACTCCTGACCATGGGTGGGACAGCCCAGAGTGGGCTGGACCTTCCTACATCAATCACTAATTTAAAACAATATGCCTCCATTGACAGTCTCCCAGGCCCATCTGAAGGTGGAAGTTATTCAGTTGATTTAACCGCTTCCCAAATGACTCTAATTTTTGTCAGGTTGACAGAAACTAAGTAGCACACTTCCCCCCAGCATGGCNGGGGGGGGGGAACCAGAGCTCATGTTGTCAGAAAAAGGTCTTAATAAAACAGAAACACTGACCTCAGTATAGAGAGAATGGCTTATAGCTTATATACAACTGCTTTTAAACTGGGACGTGAATTGGTTTTTCCCTTTGCACTTTTACTAAAATACCAGCTGCTCCAGGGGCCCCATCTGGAAGGCTTATAAACTGGAACGGCATTGATAGTGCTAGGTATCCATCCTGTGAACCTATCCTACAAGATCTTGGGAACAGTCAAAGTCCCCAGTTCCATGACCAGCCCCTGAAAAGAAACTTTCTCTCATTAGGTCTGCTTCTCTGGAGAACCTTGAGAAAGAAATAATTTTAATCTCATTTAATTACATAACTTGACTCTTACTCTTATTTCTCTCACAACTTCAAGGGGCCTGGATCTCCATGACTTTAAGTCTTCACATAAGATTTTAAATCTAAGTCAGACAGTGGTGGCATACACTTTTAATACCAGCACTCATGAGGCAGAGGCAGGTGGATCTCTGAGTTTGAGGCCAGCCTGGTCTACAAGAGCTAGTCCAGGACAGGTTCCAAAGCTTCAGAGAAATGCTGTTTCAAAGCCCTCCCCCCAAAAAAATATTATGAATCTCTTAGATGTCATAATCCTTGCCTGCAATTATCTGCCTCAGGTGAATGGAAACAAATAGCTAGGAGCTGTTACCAACAACCTCTTTAAAATACACTCAGTATATCATTTCTTCTTCAGTTTTCAGTTTTCTAACAACACACTATGAATGTATTAAGAAAAATCAGCTTGCAGGGGTTTTTCTAGTTTACACATTCATTTATTCAGCATTAATTTTCTAATATATGAGAGGGCCACTGTGTGACCCTGGAGATGCTAACACATGTGTGTGTACATAAATGCATACAATAAAATCTTAAAGGCTGATAAAACAGAAGGAAGAAACCTTAGTTCTTCCTACCTTAGCAGCAGTAGGCTTGTTTTCAGACAGCTGATTTGAACTATATTGGAAGGTACTACATGCTATAGAGCAAATTAAAAAATGCTAAACCTATACAGACACTAATCACTTAAAATAATTACACATAAAATATTGATTGAGTTATTGGAGGAACGTGACAAGATTAGTGCAACTTAAAACTAACTTTCCATTTATCCAGCCATATGGCAGGTACTTTCATTACCAGTCTGGCTGAATTTATAACTACCTAAGAGCCTGGCGAAAGCACAGTTTTATCTGTGCCTTGTAGGTCTGACATACAAGCTAGTCCTCACTTGTTTCTGAGACAAAATGAAACTCTCAAAGAAACAGCATAAGTGTAGAGGATTTATTTCAGTTCATTGTCTCAGCTATTTCCATCCATGGCCATTTGGCTCTGTTCCTTCTGGGCCTGTGTGGTGAGGCAAGGCATTATGGTAGGAAGAATGTCGTAGGACACAGTGGCTCACCTCGTGACAGATGGGATGCAGAAAGAGAGGAGGGGCCCAGGAACAGACACATCTTTCAAATTCATACCACTGCTGACCTATTTCCCCTTAACAGACCCCACCCCCAATAGTCCACTCAGTTTGAACTCTTCAATGGACTAAGCCATTGATGAAGTCCACACATCTATAACTGAATCCTGCCTGAGTAACACCATCAGCTGGGGACTGACGCCTTGGCCAAAATCAGCACATGCACACATCAGAAAACATTTCCTATCGAACCTTGGTGACTATGAGTGCTGCCGAGCCTGTGAAATCCCTTCATATCCTGATATACACTTGCAGATAGTGCTGCTGAGTGCCTTCTCTTTCCCTCGATAGTCCAAGGCAACAAGGAGCATGTCCTTTAGATGCTTGTCCATTTTGTATCCTGTTTAAGAAAACATAAGTTGTTCAGTAATTATTAAGGTTAATCAGGAATCTAAGGACAGAAAAATGTATGAAAATTTGACAACTTAAAATAAAGGAGGGAAGTAAAAATACTTCATTCAATGTCATTGCCCATTATAGTAGTAAAGGAAACCAATTACTTGGTGTATTTTTCCTTCTTCTCCCTGATAACTGTGAGGTTGGTTTTCTTAATGCCCTGTTTAACAGACAAGTTGGTGGAATCCCAGATGTTAGTAGTACAGTCACACATATTATAATATATATCTTCTACCCATATTATGCCTACCCATAATCCATCTTTGAAATCTTGTTTACATACTAAATAGCCGGAATGGCTAAATGCTAAGCTTAGCTGCTAAAGGTTTTCTTTATGTACCACAGTCCCGAGTCCTCAAAAGCCCTCTCTACATGGTTCAGTACTGAAGGTGATCATTTTATAGACACCGGGCCTTTCCACTGTGACCCTCCTGTGTTTGCAGTAGCCAGGTGGGCTGTAGCTCCCGCTTCTCCCCTCTAGGGAGAGTTCCTGGGTGGTCAAACAAGGCCTGTGGGCTTACACAGCTGCCTTCCATATTGCCTTCCAAGCAGCGAGGCACGTGAGCTGCTCCGGCAGGCAGGAGTCACATTGTGCAAACTGCTGCGTATTCCTGGCAGCTTTGATGCTGTCTGGGTCCCTCCAGGAAATGAGGGAAAAGCTTCAAGTGAGCTTGACAAGAGCTGTCCCAGGAGAGGAAGCAACAGACACTTCTGGACCTTGTTAAATTCCCAGCACAGTCTCTTTCAATGGCACATTCTGTGTCTGAAGCTACAATAGTTCCCGATGGCCTCTAACCATGTTCCTTATCCAGTAAGTGCTCAGTTAAATTTTACTGAATGAATGGGTGCAGGCATGCGTCTATGAAAGGCACGTAATTCTGTTGGTTTCATGTAAGGTCGATTAAGGAAGTACAGCATTTGTTTAGAAGTGCTTTGATGAGTTCTTTAAGTCAATGCATACCTTGTCTGTTACCACCCTGCTCTCAACATGTCCCTCCTCAATTTTCTTCTCATTACCTGCAAAATTTACCCCTTTTGTCAGTTTTCTTAAGGCCAGACTCTGATAAACCTGATTATATGATCAGAATGAGATGCAATCTTGGTATTTTTTGGATTTTTCTCTTACAAAACACATACTGTCCTCTTATATTCAAGGTTAGATAGTTATTAGAACATGATACGTGTTTATTTTTCTTGAATGATAATTTGATACATGGTATAGTATGTAATGATCAGATGCAAGCAACGTATACTTTCATTTCCTCAAACACTAATCATTTCTGCCTGCTGAGAAGTTGAACATTATTCTTTATTTATATTGAAGTACAGCTTAGACTGCTCTACTATTCTAGAAAACCAGAACTAATATCTCCTGCTTAATTCTGTTGTGAATGGCTTCTTCACACTTCTCTCTATTCTTACCTTCCGTTCTTCTACCACTAGTGACCCCTGTTTAGCTGGGTTCTTTGAGGCGCTTTACTTTTAGTTTCTACACATGAATGAGAACTTGCAATTAGTAATTCTGCATTACAGACACTGTTTATTTGTGAGATTAGGCCAGGTAATGGAAACATATAATTGTAACAGGGACTCAGACCTTAGACGGCCCAGAGACCTTAGCACAACTAAATCCATGATGAAAGTGTCATTCAGGCTGTAAAACTCAGGATGTAGATATAGACAGCACCACCTGGAAAAACTAAAACAAAGGTCTCATCCACCAAAGTCCATATTTATGTGAAAGTCTCTAAATATATTAAGCTTGCTTTTTTGGTTCCTGTAGTTCCACTTCTGGCTAACTGTTCTTGTTAATTGAAGTATGTCAGCCCAGAGCATGGTTTCTGTGCTTAAAGAGTCACCATGAGAAAGGCTTGGGGCTGCACTAGGGTCCAGAACACCCAGTGTAAGAATATGGGGATAAACAAAATAAACAGTGTCATGGAATTTCCTTTGAGAGAAAAAGACAATAAGCAGTAAATACGATTAGTTGATAATGCGTGTGTATGCATTGCTTTTCTGCCATTGTGATAAAACACTGTGATCAGAAGAACATAAGGAAGAGTTAGCTTTGGTTTATGGCCCTTCTATGGCTGAGTCCATAGAAGTGGGGAAGACATGGATGCAGGATCAGGAAGCTCAGAGGAGATCATAAGCAGAAAGCAGAGAAGAAACTCCCAGTGCCATGCTTGCTTCAGCAAGACTGTCCCTCCTAAAGGTTTCATAATCTCCTCAAATATCACCACCAACAGGGAATCATGGGGTCAAGTATAAGACTATGGGGGGCATTTATCCTTCAAACAACTATACTAAACTATACCTTTATCACATTAAGTCTAGCTAGAAATCTGGAGAGATATACAAAGTGAATGGGAAAAAATAATTCTATTTTTTGTGAAGCTATGTACCCAGAACTTTAAGGAGAAAATGACCATATCATAAAACTAAACTCAGAGGTCATACTATTTAAGTCATCTTATTTGCTGCATAAATACTGTGCTGTGTTATATATGCTAAACTATGTTTATCGTATTTGTCATTTATTAAAACATACATCTTAAATTAAGATTTATTTTGTTTGTTCATGCATGTGTGCATGTGTCCCTATGAGTGTATGCAGAGGTATCTGTGTGGTTTCATGTGCCCATGTATGTGGATCCTAAAAGAAGGTATGGGTTCTCTCACACTGCAGTCACAAGTATTTTCAGGATTCAGTTCTCAGCACTGCATAAAAACAGGCGTGATGGGACTTCATGCCTTTCCAGCACTTGGGCAGTAGAGGCAGGAGAATCAGAAGTTCGAAGTCATCCTTAGCTACCAGAGACGTTCTCAGAGAGGGCAGGGGAAAAGTAGGGAACATTACCGTATAACTGTCATTTATGCCACTTCACTGATTTCTTATTGTTGATCCTAATATGGATGATAACAGCAGATAAATTATGATGAAAATTAGGTCAAGGAATTAGTAAATAGGAAATGGTTAAATTTCTTCAGTAAATCACAATCTAATAAGTGGGATTAAGATCACACAGAGTAAATGACAATATCAGCTAGAAGTATAAAGTATGGTAAAGGAGCTGAAGAAAGATATTCTAATAATTCAAAAAAATTCTTATTATTACTATTATTGGTATTATTTTGTTTTGCCTTTTACTTCAGAAGCAGACTTTGACCATTTTCTATAATGTTTGAATCATTCTTTTGTTGTATTGTTTGGTTAGTTAGATCTTGAATAACAGATATAATTTTGATATTAGGGATTTGAAAAATAATATTCTGAAGAGAAGAAACTTCCACAAAAATAATCAAAGCATTGTTAAAGATCATAGACATCACATCTGGGTAGAGCTTGCTTCCCTCTTTGCATCTTGCATAGCACCTTCCAGAACGGTGAAGCATAGACCAGGGAATAGATTTTCAGCTCAGATGTGTCGCAAGTCCTCTGAGCAAAATTATGCCACAACACTTTAATTAAAATTAAAAAACAAAGTGAAAATAATAACAGAAACAGAAAGACAAGTATATTTTAAGAAGCATCAAGTTTTATTATATTTTCCATAACAATAGAACACTAGGAAGATGAAATAAAATTAAGAATTGTAGTTTGTTCACAAAAAAATGTGGGATCTATGGAATACTGTTGAGGAAGGAATACTGTAAAATTCTTTAGGAAGTAAGACAAAGATTTTGGCAACATTTAAGGTAAATAAGATCAGAATAGACAGACATGAAAAATTTACTGAGGATGATGTCACAAAAGGTGCAACCCACAAGAAACATGACTTGTACTTTCTTCTTCTTCTTCTTCTTCTTCTTCTTCTTCTTCTTCTTCTTCTTCTT
>LOJH01013801.1:0-12202 GCA_001685095.1 Ellobius talpinus
AAGCTACAAGAGCTAATAAGTAGCCTGAGCAAATGGACCAATCAGCTTTATAACCTACAGAGATCTCTGTGTGACTTTCTTTGGGGCTTGCCGGCTGTGGGGGACTGGGCGGAACAAAAATCCCCAACAAGCAGGCCCTGTTCATGTTACAATACCCCCCAAATTTAGAGCCACAATCAGTGAAGTCAAATGACAGGGTCTCTAAAGTTGGGGAGCCAGCTCTTGGGACTTGCTTCGCTATTGACCTGTGTTTTAGATTCTGCTCATCTAGAAAGGGTCATTCCTGCTGTCTTGGTTTCCTGTCTATTTCTGTGATAAAATGGATCAAAACCAACTTGGGAGGAAAGGGCTTATTGGGTTTATATGTCCAGATCACAGTCCATCACTGAGGGAAGCTGAGGCAGGAACTCAAGCAGGACAGGAATCTGGAGACAGGAGCCAAAGCAGAGGAATGATGCTTACAGGCTTGCTCCTCATGGCCTGCTCAGCTTATTTTTAATACAACCCAGGACCACCTAGTAGTGGCACCACTCACAATGGGCTGTACCCTTCCACATCAATCATGAATCAACATGCACCCCTATAGACTTGCCTACAGGCCATTCTAATGGAGGTATTTTCTCAACTGAGGTTCCCTCTTCCCAGATGACTTTAGCTTGTGTCCCTGATGACAACAACAAAAGCCTAACCAGCCTACTTGCCTGTCCCTGGAAGTAGTTTGAGTCCTGGAACCAAGAAGAGCCATTTCATTTCATAGAAACTAGGGAATACACATCTCCAGAAAGTTAGAATGGACCTAGCTTCTAGAATAGGATAAGCCTCTAGACAGGTGGCCAATGAGGAGACAGAAGTGGAAGGCCTGGACAGGCTGATCAGGCTCATGATCACTGACCCTAGCTTCTTTGGTACTATTTGGAACTGAGACCCACTGAGGGCAAAGACTTTGCCCAACACACATGGAGCTGAGGAGAATCTTTGCTGGGAGAATGCAAAGGAGAGCAAAGGCCAGAAGCCTTCAGCCCTGAGCTGAGGGCAAGGAGGCATTGAGGCTCTGAGGGTCATTTCAAGTAAGAGGAACCACACTGGAAGAATTGTCATTTGGGAGGATGGGGGTCAGGAGGCCTCTGTTCTTGCCCAGTTGACTTGGCTCACTTTCATTTTCAGTAAAAGAAGATGGTTTTATTAGTAAGACCACACAGGTCCTTCATAGCTCAGAATTGTGACATCTGGACTCAACCAATGCCTGATCTCTTAGGATTTGGAGCATTGAGATGGGATTCGAAAGGATGGATACTAAAAGGAACTCCAGAATAGGCAGGTCTGCGAAAGGGGTGTGATGGCTAATGTGAACCTGACAGAATCTAGGATCATCTGAGAGACAGGCTTCTGAGAATGCCTGTAGTGGATTATCTCTTTTTTTAGATTTATTTTATGTGATTTTAGGGTTCTGCCTGCATGAATGTTTGTGTGTACTTTGAGTGAGCCCATAGAAGAGGGTGTTGAATGCTTTGAGTTGTGGGTGGTTGCTGTCTTATGAGTACTAGGAATTGAACCTGGGTCCTCTGCAAGAACAGCAAGGGCTCTTAACTGCTGAGCTGTCTTTCCATCCTTGTAGGGATTATCTTGACTGCATTAACTGAGGCAGGAAAACCTGTCCACTTGGGTACCACTGTTCTCTGGCTAGAGTTCTGGACTGGATAAGTGATATGGGGGTTGAGCTGCAGCAGCATTCATCTCTCTGCTTCCAGATGGATGTGTTGTGAGCATCTGCTTCAAGCCCCTTCTACCTCGATTCCCCATCATAGTGGACTGAACAGTCAGTCAAAAGTAAACCCTTTTCCCCTTCAGTTGCTTTGCCAGTCATTTTAATTACAATGACAGGCAAGAAATTAATATAAAAGGCTACTCATAGCTCTCAACCCTCAGGTCATATGAGTGATTCAGAAGGTGTAGGAAAGGCATGATGGGAAAAAGGAATGGAGGCAGGTAAGACAGATTGGCCTGCCCAAGCTCCTGACATCTCCAGAGCAAATGAAGTTATCTTCCAACTCATGCTACCTCGGGAGCCCTGGAAAAGCTGCATTATAATCGATAGCCTCATGAATAAGTAAAGAGGCAACGTAAAACATCTTGCCTCCAGCACAGGGCTTCCTCGGGAAAATGGAACCTTGACCTACTTCTGCTGTTCGTCCTGACTTTCTTCAGAAGTTTCTGAAGGGTGATAACTCTTCAGAGTCATCTCAGGCATGCCCCTGTCTCTGTGCAGGCCTCTATGTGCTATGATCCAAGAGATCAAGAGCTGATAATTGTGCCTTTGTCTAGCATCCCACCCAGGTAAGGACACCCTCTCCTCTCAGTCTCCCACAGGCAGGCTGCCCCCCCTTATCCTTTATTCTCTCCTTGCTGGTACACTCTCCCATCTTTGTTTAGCTCTGGCTTGACTTTCTGCTTCTCATCTCCTCCCCAAGACTTCTTGCCTTTCTTTGGGCAATGGTTTAGCACCACATAGAATCAGCAATAGGAAGATAGTTGACCCCCACTCCTCTGTCCCCGTTAGAACCACCTCAGATGACTTCGTGTAGGTTATAAATGAGGAGAGGAGGTCTGAAGGATAGAAATGCATTTCTGAGCATGAGACACCAAGACTCCACTCATTTGCTTCACGATACAGCCATGTATGAACCACTGAGTGGATCAACATTTCTCTTTGTCCATGACTTCTCAACTACCGTAGGAGGCAGGGAAGTCTTTGAGCTCACAGGCAAGCACTAGGGGAATCTGGAATGTTAGCACACAGGGTTGTTCCTTCAAGGGGAGGAATGCAATGCCTGTTATCTGCCCAGAAAGCTGAAGCAGGTGTGCTCTCTAGCCTGGTGACCTTTGCACTACCTGTGTGACCAGAGATTTTCTGGCACCAGATCTTCCCCCAGACCCTATCATAAGCTTGTTTTCTAAGTCAATCTATAGAACCCATCTTTATGAGCTTTACAAAGAGTTTCAATGGAGTCACATCTGGTGTGTTTTTAGCTTACTTTGCTCCTCAAGGAGATGTATGCATGCTTTGTTGTACATGAGGGGTTGAGTTAGTTATCACCAGAACAGTTTCCACCAAATTGGGCTGTGCTTAAATATGCCTACAACAAACCACCCAGGGTCAGACTCCCGAAGTCTGAACCAACATGAGCTGTTGAGTTGTGTTAACCCTAATTGCCTTCTTGCTTCCCTCACCTCGCTCTCTACAGCCTGGCAAGGCTGAAGACACCCCCTAAATACCACAAGAAGAGCAAACCTCCAACAAACACCCCAGACCAAAATGGTGGCCATTCATATGTGGAGATAGACAGCAATGTTCTGCATGTGTCTTGAAACTCCTCGGAGCTCTCCTGTGCTTTGGTGCCTCAGTTTCCCCTCCACTCTCTGGCCATGGAGAGAGGTGCCCCAGAACTAAAGACTGTTCAGTGCTGGGACAGTTAACATGTAGAAAGGAGTTGTAGGGTTATAGCAGTGCTCTTTGTCCTCAGTTCTTCGGTTCTAGTGAATTCCTTTAAGTTTTCTGATTAGGAGAGGCTCTCACCTGCTCTCTGATCTGGGCATGTGATGTTTGGAATGATGTTTCCCTGTCAGTTACCATGACAGAGTTTTATCACTTGTACCGCTCCTGTGCAACAGCTAAGTCATCTATCCTTTCTTCATTTGTTTTGTTTTTGTTTTTTGTTTTTGAGCCAGAGTTTCTTTTGAGTCTTGGTGTCTCGTGCTCAGAAATGCATTTCTCTCCTCCAGACTTTCTCGTTTATAACCTACACGAAGGCTTCTGGGGCAGTTATAATGGGGGACAGAGGAGTGGGGGTCAACTGCCTTCCTCTCGCTGCTGATTCTATATATGGTGCTAAGCCATATGTGGTGTAACCTTGGCTGTCCTGGAACTCACTCTGTAGACCAGGCTGGCCTTGAACTCAGAGATCCACCTGCCTCTGTCTCCCAAGTAAGGGGATTAAAGGTATGTGCCTCTGTCCTCTTATCTGAAGGAAGCAATCAGGATGAAGCCTCTGCAGCCCTGCACCAGCCCTCTACAGTACACATGTGAACAACAGTGCTGTTTTGAGACATCTATACTGTGTTTCCTTGCCCCAGCACTGAGGATGCAGGCTTGATTGTCCAAGGATGGAGCTCTGATTTGACCTGACAGAATCCAAGAAGGGGCATAGAATTATCTGTCTGGTCCCTTGTCAGAGGCAAAAGTGACCAGTCGCACAGTTTAGCAGACCTGGAGAGCCAATCACTAATTTACAAAGCTGCTTTACCTGCTCCATTGTAGCCCAGGCTTGCCTTGAATTCCTGATCCTTCCAACCTCAGTCTCCTAAATGCTGAGAGCACAGGTACGCATACCATGCCTGGTAGTAAACAATGGATTCCTGAGCTACAGTCTACCTAGGAGTCCATGCCTGTAATGCCAGCACTCAGAAGGTGGGTGCTGGAGGACCAGGAATCAGAAGTCAAATAGGATTACTCCATGAGTTCAAGAGTCTCAAAGAACACCAAGGGCTGGAAAGGGAGCTTGGTAGGAAGATACCTGCCCGATATACCACAGGCTTTGGGTTATATTCTCAGCAACACACACATACACATAGAGAGACAGACAGACAGAGACAGACATGGAGTGGCACAGCAACATTTGGTCTTAGCTCTTACAGCCGCTCTAGCATAAAGGTCCACAGTTACAGGGCCCAGCCTGTTCTCTCCAGTAGGGCCCTGAGGTCCAGGCCCAGGCTTCTGGCTCTACCCACAACACAGGCTAGGGCTGGCATCCAATACATGGGTTGTGGCTGTCACCAAAGAGGAACTGGCAGCAGACACAGCAGACTATGTTTTCTTTGCAGGCTGAGGGTAACTAGAGTAAGCTGAGAATTCTGCTCTGCTTCAAGGAGGAGGGGAATAGAGGAACAGAAAATCAGGCAAGGCCAGCAGCTTGCTGAAGGGAGAATTTCTCTAACTTCTAAGACAAACGTGGTGTGGAGACCAAAGTTGGGGTGGGGTAGGGTGCTAGGGCCCCACAAAATTCCTAGGTCCTGTTAGGAACTATTCAAGTGTTTCATGGTGGTAGCTAGCACTTATTAAATGTTCTGTGCTAATCACTATGCCCAAAACTAGGTTATACTATGAAGTCAGTGTGTTCAGAGGCTGGAAACATCAGCCTACACAACATACAACCGGGCTTAAGTCTTTGACTTTGCTACTCACTAGCTCTGTGATCTTCAATAAGTTATTTAATGATCCTGTCTCTCGGCTGCTTCATTAATAAAATGGGAATGCTAATAGCAGCACCCCTTTGGTAGAGTCTGAAGATCAAGAGCTTTGACATCCATAAAGTTCTTGGTACATTGCCTTGTAGTTTTGGCTATTTTGATCCTGTTGAATCTTCACACAAAGCTCTGAAGTAGATGTCATTAATTGAGGAGGCTCCAGGAAGCTGAATGACTCTCCTGAGACCCTTGGGTCTAGTTGATTGACAGAGCATGAGTGCCCTTCTGAGTGTCCCTATCTTTAGGAGGAAGTAGATTCACAATAGATAGCTACCCTCAGTCCCACAGCCATTCTAGCTTGGGAATTCTGCCTCTACTCCAGAACTGGAACAAAAGTGATCTCCACCCTGCCTCAGAGGCCTGCTTGGCTTGCCCTCTGGGCCCAGCCAGCAGGTCCCTCCCACCGACTATAGCAACAGCCAGAACTGGGAGCCTCCTAGGTACTACACCTGCATCATCAGCCCCAGACCTCCCTGGGGGCCTCTACTTTCAAACCACAGCATTCATACCCCTCCCCCAGTCCCAGGTAGGATGCTGACCACTCAGCCTGGAGGGACCCTTTTAATTTCAGGATAAACAGACTTTTATCCTGGCCCAGCACTCTGCGAGCTTGCTCCCCGCCCCCCTCAATCCGCAGTGCACAGCCGCTCTGTTCTCCTGCCAACTTGGCAGTTCTGTTGCTGCTGTTACTATCAACACCTCTGAGGGAAAAGGGAGAGAAGTAGGCTCTGATCGCCTAGTGCACTGAGCAGCAAATTCATGTTCAGCCAGAGCACTCTGGGATGTCTCCCGAGCTCCAAAGACTCCCGGGTGGGACAAGAAAGGTGGGGTCTGTGTTGCAGAAAACAGATAGGGCTGAAGACCAGTCCTGGGTCGAATCCAAACAGTCCCCTACCAGGGCTACTGGAACCGGGCAAGGACACAAGACCCCTTCCCCCGCCACCGCCCCCACCAGGGAGTGCCAGGGTGGGGGTGCAGGAAGAGCTGCTGAAGGCTGCAGCTGGGGCCTCGGAGGCAAAGGCGGTAAATGGTCTTGCTTTCACCTCAGCTCTTGCCACAGTCCAAGGAACGTGGATGGCTTCAGTTCAAGAGATGGTGGATCAGGGTTTTGGGGTCTGAGTAGGAAAATGTTTTTTCGGTTGTTTTTCATTTTGCTTTTGTTTTTCGATTGTCAGTTTAGCAGTGTGTAGGCCGGGTCTTTTTCTTGCATCATCCTTGGACTCCCGTCAGGCTCCTCTAACAGTTCAGACTGGGAGCCGGAGGGAGTTCCCTTTGGAAAGGTCCCAGGGTCAACTTTTCCCTTTACCCAACCTCCTCAGTGCCACTCAGGCCCAGCCCATTGACTTCATAACGTTCCTGGTGCCCATCTCCTGCTAGGGCTCCGAGGGCACATCTGGCAAGAACAAAGAACATTTTAAAGGACACAAAGCAAAGCCCGCCCATAGGTCAGTCAACCACGTCTTGATAGGACCAAGGCTGGTTTCTGAGCAGCCTTTCCCCAGAGGAAGACCTTTCCAGCCTTCTTCCTGCTAGCTAAGGTAATGCCTGTACTTCTTGGCCCAGCGCCTTTGGTGTCAGCCACAGTGATTGGCCCAGGGGAAGCTCCTGCACCATATACCAGCAGGCTGCCCAATATACCCAAGAACGTGATCCCGGTTCCTAGGCCAGTATCACCAGCCTGTTTGCTCTTCTATGACACACAGAAAACTTCAGGCGCCTCAGTGGGCTACAGGCTACAGGGGATGAAGACAGGAAGATGATTAAGACATGAAAACCGGCTGGGTTGTGCTCTCCTCTCCTCATTCTCTCCCCTCAGCCCCCTCCAGAAGCCTAGATGTGCAACTGATACGAAGATTATTTCCAGCCCCAGGAATCTGAAAACCCTCACCTTCCCGCTAAGAACTACCCAGCTCCCCAGAAAACCGGCAGACTATCCCAGGGCCTGGTTATGGCTACAGGAAAGAACTCACTCAGCAGGCTGGGATGGAAATAAGCCCTGGGAGGCGGCGCCATTCCGGGCTGCACCTGTGAGCAGCCCCTCAGATGATGCCCTGTCAGCGTTTCCATGACAAATTCGTATTTCCGGATGCTTCTCTTCCAGCTTGAAGAGCATGCCTCTCAGCAAGGCTCGAGACTGAAAATGCATTCAGATTTTTTTCTCCCATAAAAAGACTGCACACTCCATAAAAATTTACATTCTCCTTATATGTGTTTGCTCATTCTGAGAGTTTTGTAGCTTAACATTTATTATGGGCTACGTGGAAATAGCTGAAGTACACATGGGAAGTTGTGAGGATGCAGAGCTACTGATGAATACATACAGCCACCACACCGTGTGGTGTAAGACCCCTCCCTGCAAGACAGCTTCTGCACCCATTTGCTTGTCTCAAAGTCTGCAGTTCCAGTAGTGTTTTCTACTTTTGAAGGAGTCCCCAGCCCCAAGTGTCCACTGAAACAATGCACATACCTCCTACAGGCTGACTCAGGAAGGCCACCAGATGAGCAGAACGATTTTGAGGCATCTGGAAGGTCACTGGAAGGGCAGAAAGGACCGTAAAATGGAAGATAGAAACTTTTGGACAGGTTACCTATTTTACAGATTGGTAGACTTACCTATAGGAGTATATTCACACATACATGTATGTGTGCTTACACACACGGAGACACACATACACAGGCTCGCAGAGACATGCACTTGCACAGAGAGAGGGAGAGAGAAAGAGGCACACACAGGCACACAGAAAGAGACAGGCCACTGGAGCAAGCACACAGAGACGCGCTCTTGCACACAGAGACAGAGATGTGCATGCATTTACACCACACACACACACACACACACAGACACATGGTTCTTTGCCCTCCACCTGTGCTGTCATGTTTACCACTCTTACAACTAAAAAGTTTCAGTAGCTAAAAGTAACTTTAAAAGGAATTTCAATCATGATTGACAGAATACAGACAATTCTCCCGCACCATACAACCACTTTCAGGTGCTAGCGGTACACGAGTGGCCTACCACATCCAGCTTAGGTTTTTCGGGGATTTTTTGTTTTTGTCTTTTATTTGGTTTTGGATATTTTTTTATGGTTGGGGGGCAGGATTTCTCTGTGTGTACCCCACTGTCCTGAAACTCAATTTGTAGACTAGGCTAACCTTGAACTCACAGAGATCCATCTGCCTCTGCCTCCCAAGTGCTAAGATTAAAGGCATGTGCCCCCACTGCCTGGGCTCTGGCTTAGTTTTATATTTCTGTTTTTGCTTTTTTTACGTTGGTTAGTTTGTTTAGTTTTATCTTTTGAAGTGACAGGGTCACGTGGCAGTGTTTCCCTAAAGCCCCTTTCTCTCATCCTCTCAGAGCCGTGGCTGTCCACATGCCCAAAATGCTGTTTTCCAGCGCTCTAACACCTCCACAAGGTCAAAACAGAAAACTCAGCCACGTCCCCAAGAAGACCAAGTCAGCAATCAGCAATCTCCAGCAATTCTGAGAAAGTCTTTCCCTATCCCAAATCTACATGCATTCCCGTTCCATTCCTGACCAGACTTGAGCACACGATCATCTTGGGTTTGACACTTGGCTGGAAAGGAAGGGAACTTTGCCTTTAGGCCGGGTGTAAAGACTGCTTCCTAAAAGACGCAAGTCAGTTCAATTGATTATTTCCATTATGGGCAAGATGCTGTGCTAAACCACTAGGTGATGTTTAATTTACCCTTGAGTATGAAGACACTGAATATCTAGGGAAGGAAGAAAAATTGCTGAGAACTGGGGAAAGATGTGCCAGGAGTGGGGCTGAGACCACAGATCTGCCAGTAAAGTGCTTCCGTGTAAGCGTGAGGATCTGTGTTTGATCCCCAGCACCCACATACAAAGCCTGGTGTGGTGGCCAGATGCTGGCAGTGCCAGAGCTGGAGACTCAGAGACAGTGAGTCCCCTCCAAATCTGTCTTGACAAAAGAGCCCTGAACCAAAAAACAAGGGAGGCAACTCCTGAGGTCAGTGTTGTCTTTGTTGTTGTTTTGTTTTTCAAGGCAGGGTTTCCCTGTGAAGCTTTGGAGCCTAACCTGGAATTCATTCGGTAGACCAGGCTGGCCTTGAACTCACAGAAATCTGCCTGTCCCTGCACCACCATCGCCCAACTGAGGTCAATGTCTTAATGTTGCCCTCTGGCCTCTACATGCATTCAGTACATCTAGGATGAGTACATCCCCGCTCCCCACCACCACCACAAGCACCCAAGCATATGCACATACAAGCCCAAAAGGAAGAAAGACTTTTCTCATTCTGGGCTCTGGAAAGACTCTGGCTTAGAGAAACAAGCAGGAGGTGGAAGCAGATAAGGTCACATGGAGAATGCAGAGGAGAGCAGGGGAGGGCAGAGGATATTGAGAATTAAATCTGAGGCACACTAACTCTCAGGGCGATGAAAGGGGAGAAGCCAGCTACGGTGGTGCACACCTTTAATCCCAGCACTCAAAGGTCAGCCTGAGCAACAAAGTGAATTCCAGGACAGCCAGGGCTACACAGAAAAATCCTACCTTGAAAAACAAAACAACAGCAACACAAAAAAGAAAATAAAAGGAAGAAAGTGCATCTAGACCAGTAGTAAGGCAGGAGGATGACTCCAGAGCACTGGGAGCAACTGAAGAAAGTAGAGAAGACAAAAAGGCAGAGAGTAATCAAGGACAAAATGCTACTGATGGGTCAAGCAAGAATGGAAAATTAGCTATCAAATCTGTCAACATGGAAGTCATTAGTAACCTTGGAAAACACGGTTTTGATGTCACAGTTGGGACAAAAGCCTGCTTGGAGTGTAGAGAGAATAGGAAGTGAGGACGTAGAAATAGCATAGATATGTCTTTTCCTTTTTTAGAGACATATCATTTAAAATACTCTTATGTGCGTGTTTTGCCTGTGTGTATGTCTGTATACTACAAGCATGCCTAGTGTGCACATCAGCTCCTCTGGAAGTAGAGTTATAGATGATTACGAGCAGCCTTTTGTGTGCTGGGAATCAAACCCAAGTTGTATGAAAAAACAGCCAATGATCTCAATAGGTAAGCCGTCTCCCCAGCTATTTAAAGTTTTGTGGCTTGTCGGGGCGGGGAGGTGTGGGTGTGGGTGGGTGCAGGTGCTCATGGGTCACAGGGACACCAGATCTTCTTGGAGCTCGAGTTGGGAGCCACTGGATGTGAGTGCTGGGAATCAAACCCAGGCAGTCTGCAAGAGCTCTACTGCGTTCTGAGTCATCTCTCCAGCACTACCAACCCAAGAATAAACTTATTTGTTTGTTTGAAATAGGGTCTCTATGTGTAGCCTCGACTGGCCTGGAACTCAGAGAGATCCACCTGCCTCTGTCTCCCAAGTGCTGAGATTAAAGGTGAGCTTTACCATGCTCAGTGTATTTTTAAACTCTGGTTGAGCGTGGTTAGCAGACAAAAGGTGACGTGAATGAGAGGGAATGGAAGGGTTTTTTTTTTAGATGAGCTTTTATATCCTATTAGTATGCTGATGAGAACAATCCCCTGAGAGAGAACATTTGATGCTGCAGATGAGAGGATAATTGCCGGAGTGATGCCTTTAATAAGCAAGAGGGGAAGAGAATCCTGTACAAGGGGAGGGGCTGGCCACAGACAGACATGCCAACGGTCCATTTACAGCACATGGAAGGAAGACATCCTGTGTGGGTCTGCCCAAGGGAAGAAGGTATTTTGGGGGTTAGTAAGGACTATTTTCTGATTTTTTTTTTGTTCTAAGTGGGAAGAAAATTATGTCATAAGCTGAAAGTAAGGTGTGGGCAGAACTACAAGGGAGCCCTGGGAAGAGAGGCTATGTCATGCAATCAACCATAAGGATTAAGAGCATTGGTCTAGCATACTGGTGTATCCCTTTTATCCCAGCTCTTTGGGGGGCAGAGGCAAGTGATTCTCTGTAAATTTAAGACCAACCTAGTATGTTCCAGGACAGCCAGGGCTATGTAGAAAACCTCAAAAAACAAAAAATGAGAGAGAAACTGAGCCACCACACCTAGTTTATATGCAGGGCTGGTGTTTAAACCCAGGGCTCCACGCATACCCAGAAAGCACTCTACCCAATGAGCTATACCCCCAGTCCCTAGTCCCTCAAGTACTACTAAATGATAAAGATATAGTCTGAGAGATGTGTCATTAGGCAATTTAATCTGAGGGGACTTCCCTACGATTATATGTTAGGAATGTCATTTTATCTGTGCATGACTATAAAGTTGAATGAAATCATGGAGGCAGGACTCTGCTCTGATAGGAGTCATGTCCTCTGTGTGTGCATGCACATGTGTGTGTGTGGCTGTATGTGCCCTTGTGCACAAATGTGGAAGTCAGAGGATGATTTCCATGTCTTTCTCTATTACTTTTTATCTTAGAGTTTTGTGTTTGGCTGCTTGGTTTGGGTATTTTTGTTTTGTTTTGGGTTTTGTTGTTATTGTTGACATTGTTATTTGTTTGAAATAGGTTTTTCTGTGTGGCCCTGACTGTCCTGGAACTTACTGTTGGTTGGCCTTGAACTCAGAGAGCCACCTGCCTTTGCCTCCTGAGTGCTGGGAATAAAGGTGTGCATCACTTGGATGTTTGGGGGTTTTTTTTTGTTTTTTTTTTAGCAAGGGTGTCTCAGTGAATTGCTTACTTTTTGCTAGGCTGGCTGCTGGCTGGTAGAGCCAGAACTCTGTCACTACCTAAACCTCGACACAGGGTTACTTACACACAGGGTTACAGGATGTATATCCACACCCAGCTTTTATGTGGGTCCTAAGGATTTGAACTCAGGTCCTCTTGCATTCACACTAAGTGCTCTTACTCACTGAGCTACCTTCACAGCTCCAAGAGTTCTCTCTCTCTCTCTCTCTCTCTCTCTCTCTCTCTCTCTCTCTCTC
>LOJH01013802.1:357-11985 GCA_001685095.1 Ellobius talpinus
ATCTTATGACCCCAAAGAAGGGAAGGGGTGCCTTGGTGCAAGCTGGGATGGGATGTGAATAGAGAAGCCGTAGCTGGGTAGAGAAGCTCCTGCAGAATGACCAGAAAGTTTAAGGTGTTGAGGAATGTCTGTGCTCCCTTTCAGGGGCTTCTGCCTCCTGGTCAGGAATACACTCACCCCTCTGATGGATCTTCTGGTACAGGATCAGGGCCCCTTGCTGGCCAGGGACCTTGCAGACAAAAGGACCAACTTGCTACCTTCAGGCTTAGTGAAACAAAGGAACTCGAGGTTGCTACTTTTTATTAGGCGTTTCTTGTGCATCAGAAATAAATTTGTGAGCATGACACCAAGACATATATCCTGACCAATTCTTTTTGATTACTGGAAGCAAAAGCTCTTAGTAACTATTTCAGTTTTGCACAAGTGGGCAGACCTGTTCCCTTGGGTTCAGAATCCAAGGCACAGAACCACGGTGTCTTGATGGTTTTGCTGGTTACATGTTAGGATGTGAAGTTGTAATTCAAAATTGTTCATTAAAATATGGTTAACTGAGTATGTGTTAGACAGAGCTCATTTATTCTATAATGCCAACTGTTAGAAATGGTACTGCCGCTAAACGGTAGTTTGGTATGTGACATGCATGCAGGGCAATGTTTGAATTTCTATTTGAATCCTTAGGGATACAGCCAGAGCTCTAACAACACAAGTAAGTGTTTGAAAACTCTTAGACATATGTTTCTTTGTATTTCAGAGTCTGAGGTTGGAGCAGGGACATTTATGGTCATAAGCTCTCCCCGGACTATTTGGGACTTTAGCCCTGTTTCACCTACTCCTTCCTTTTTTTCTCTGAGGTCTGTGGAAATCTGTCCAATGGTCCCCATCCAGTATCAACAGTTGTGCTTCTAACTGTAATTGATGCCCGCCACCCCCTTTCCTGCTCTACCTGGTTCAGTAGGAATACCGCACAACTCATTTTGTTCTTGGAATCTGTGGGTGTCATCTGGTTTAGAAATGCAGGGTCATTAGCAGCTCAGTGAGTTGTGATGAGGCCGTACTGGAATATGGGCTTTTGCTCCAATATGGCTGTATTCTCACTGACTCACAGAAGAATTGTATCACGTGATGAAGCTGAGTTTGGAGTGATGTCCCCACAAGTCACAGAACACCAATAACTGACAGCAGTACCAGAAACTGAGAGGACTTGGGACAGCATTTCTACTGTCTTCCGAGCCTGTCTGAAACTTTGAGTTTGGACTTGCAGCCTCCTGAGCTGTTAGTTTGTAGAACTTTGTTAGGACAGCCCTCAGAATGGAACATGCCTCCCAGGAATTAGCAGAAACTAACAAATGTGTTGGTTTATCCATGGCAAGTCTACTCTCCTTCTTAATGTGGAATTTGCAAGTTTCCAAAGGACAAATGTTATTAGAAATTATAAAAGATTTACATATAAATTGGGTGTGATAGTCCATATTTGTCATTCCAACATTTAGAAAGCGGAAGCAGGAGGATCAGTCTACATTAAGAGGTAATCCTTAGCTGCATAGTAAGTTCTGGGCAAACGGGACATATTTAGTGAGATCCTGTCTCAAACAAAACAAAATAAGAAAGAAAGAAAAGATCAGAGACTGAAGGTATAGCTCATTGGCAGAGCTAGGCTTCTCAGCCTGGCTTATGGAGTGGCCAAGTAACTTCAATAAAGCTTACAGTAGCATTTTGCTTTGAATTTAATATGGAGCGCTTGATATAGCTCACAAGAGATTGCACATATAAAATGTCTTGAGAGTTATAACAGCATTAAGTTAGGTATTTATCTGTACACAGTTCCAGACAAGTTGTAAAATCTTAGAAGCAATGCTAAGAATATTTTTTCTAGCCTTTTTATGAAATCATATACATATGTATACAGATATATATGTATATATACATATGTATATATATGTAACATAATGCCCATATATTTTACTAGTAAAATATATATTTTGTTATATCTACACACACTTCCAGGCAATTAAAATATAAAGATAATTAGCCACCAAAATTTATGGTCATAGACTTTGGACTCAAAATCATTGTTTCTGACTCCACCATTGGCTGTTTCTGTAGTGCTGACAGCTCAACATCTTGACGTTACTGTGGAAAAACTGTCTTAGTCCCCCTTGTTCTCACCTCAGAATTTGGTGGTCCTATGAGAGAAGCAAATACACATTTGCCTTTGACCTTTTTCTGGACGTTTCAGCCTGATGAACACTAACAAAACAAAGCAGAAAAAAAATCATTGCACTCTGAGACCTTGTAAGGCACGTAATTTTGGACCTGTAGGAAAATTCTGGATTGAACTGAAGGCACTGAAAATAGAAGGTTATAATTGAAATGTCAGCAAATATAACTTTTAACAATTGCAGTCAATGCTGCTGGAATATTAAACACATCTGGTAACTACATTTCCCCTCTTCGGTATATAAATTTTAATATGCATTCCATATCTCTCCAGCCACATTTCCTGTATCAATAGTCCCCTGTGGCAATTTTATCTTTGAATACAAACTATTCTTGTTCAATATTTGAGTAGTGATAATGGGTTCTATTCTATAAATAACAGGCTTGGTAGCTTACATTAAAGGAGGAATAACTTTACCTTTTGCAAGAACTAAGGTACTTTATATTCTAAATGGCAATTTTAATGTTTTATTCATTGCCAGTAAACAAACACAGGGCACTCAGTGAAAACTGCTCGTGAGTGGAGACTGGGCAGATCTTGGGTGGTGTTTGTGCTGCGCCTTCCCTCTCCACTGGGATGGCATGCCTGAACTGATGGAATATAATGTTCCCTGCCCTTCTAGAACATTTTGAAAGTACAAGTAATACTTGAATAGTCATCTAAATGGCCCAGAGCTGACAAGAGCTCCACATGGTGAAGATATCTTGAAAACCATTTTTTCACAACTATGCTAATTTAAAAGGTTCTTGTATCCTCTGAGGGTTTTTTTTTTCTTCCCCAAGAACTTTTTCTTAGAAAAAGAAAATTATTCTAATTGTGTGGTTGAAAATAGCCTGCTGTACTGGGTTTTATTTTTAATCTCCAGTTTTACTTCAAATCATGTGATTTCTTCCGGGCAGTGGTGGCACACGCCTTTAATCCCGGCACGCGGGAGGCAGAGGCAGGGGGATCTCTGTGAGTTCGAGGCCAGCCTCCTCTACAAGAACTAGTTCCAGGACAGGCTCCAAAGCTACAGAGAAACCCTGTCTCGAAAAACCAAAAAAAAACCATGTGATTTCAAGGTTATGTTCATAATCTATTACTTATTTCAATATAAATTCTTAAAAGAATCAACAGAGACAACTGATGCTTCAGGAAGAAACACCAGGATTTTTTTGTACAAATTTATGTTCCTCTTCATGCCGCAGTGCACAGATGCAGGTAAATCTGGAGTCTGTAGTGTGCGGTTGCTTTGTCCCTGTACATCAGAACCATACAATCCATGTAATGAACTTGCTGCTCTGCAACTTATGGCATGTTCTGTGTGTACAGCTGTTTATAATAAAAATTGGAGTCTTTGTAAATGGGTATGGATTCTTCATTCTGTTTTGACATAATTCCAGAACAGTGGTTGTCAGGCACACACAGTGACCTCCTCCAAGGGACATTCTTCACCATTGCCTCTCTCTGGCTCACTTGATTGTTTGTACTCATTTGTTTTAAATTTCTACCTCCTATGAAGATTGAGATTTGTAGCTTCCAGGTCAGTCTGCCTACAGCATGCAAATGAGCTATGCAGGATGCTGATCTCCTTAGGCAACTGGGAACAGTGTGAAGAGTGTGGGGGCACCGAGTAAATTCACACATGACTTGGTACCCCAGGGAGTCCCAAATGTACAGGTTCAGAGAATCATTTTAACGAGGAATGTCTCTGTAGTAAGCACCAAGCCATGGAGAACAGTCAATTTAAAGAAAATACGATTTATTTAATGTTTTTAGCTGTAGGTTTAGGGTTATTTGGCCTGTACATTTGTACTCTCCATGTGCATGACTATTGCCTGCAGAGGACTGAACAGGGCATCAAATCTCCTAAAATCAGAGATACAGGCAGTCATGAGCTGTCACATGGTGTTGGGGATTGAACTTGTGTCCTCTGGAAGAATAGCCAGTGTTCTTATTCACTGAGCTACCTCTCAGGCCTTGAGAACAGTGACATTGTAAAGGTCGTTTGGCAGATCTGGAAAGTCATTCTGAATGTTCTCTACTGCATAGGCCCTAGTTCTGACTTTCCAGATCTGGATTCATCAGTAGGTGGTTCACTTCTGGACTCTTACCTTGTCTGGAAAGGATGGTCGAGATGGCCGCTGCTTGCTTGTGAGTGTCCTAGCCAAGTACAGCAGGGTACTTAAAAGAGCTTTTATATTTGACAGCATTTTCCATATGTTGTTCTCTATGGGGGGAGGGACTGATGAAAGCTGCAATATGGGGTTGATTCTGAAATACTGCTATGTGCTATGAAAGACAGGAAAAGTTGCAAAGTGTCCTAAGCATAAAGTACATTCTTTACTGACGTTTATGCTTTATGAACATCATGTACTGCCTCAATCCATTTGTTTCCTTGGAATACATTCAAGGAGTGTCAAAGAAGTAGTAGCAGCAAGAAGTTGATAGAGGTGATGGTGGCGTTATCATCAGTAGACTTGACATTTTGAAATTAAGGGGACTGGCTGGAGTTTCTGAACAGAACTGTAACATAATATTCCTGTCTGTGTTCAAGTTAATGATATATATATTGCCCAGTGCATTTCCCATTAGCCGTGGAGTGGCTGTATGATGCAGAATAGGTTACGTTTTATAGTATCAATTGAAGCACAGCTATGCCGCAGGACTTAACAGTGAGCCTGGGAGTGGATGCTGGGTTCTATTTTGGGCCCTCTGAGACTCGTTTGGTTTTAATAGGCTATGAGTATTATAGAAAGTCCTTGACACTTCTCTTCAGGCATGGCTGTGCATGAATGAGCCTGATTTGGAAGATGCATGCACCACTTCTGAGATCACTTTGTAAGAGTTTTCGAAGAACTAATGATTGATAATGTAGTGAGACAAAAATCTAGTACCAGCAAGCGTCTAATACATTCTGTGCAGTTATAGCTCTCCAAGGGGCAGAAACCTGCGCTAAATTAACAGTACATGTTATGATACGTTTACCTCCAGATACATTAAATGCTAGATTAAAAAAAGAAAACATGTCATTTGAGACTTCAGTGGACAAAGCAGACATGTCATTAAGGGCGACACAAAGTATAAGAGACCAAGGGGATTCCCAGTGTGTGGCACAGTGGGGTGGAATGTGGATCCTTCCTTCATCGAAACTGTCTGATATACATGTAAATCAAGCAACTTACACAACTTTAGAATCCCTATTGCCCATTAAAAACACAAAATAAAATGAAAAGTCATTTAATGGCAAGCTACCCTTAGAGCTAGTTTCAACATGCTCTAAGCATAAATGAAATACTAAAAATTATTTTTTCACAAGATCTTGAAAATACAAATTCTTGCAGAGCAGTGTCATTAAAATGGGCACATTACCAGTGCTCTGTGGATTCATTGGCTACTGAAGTAGCCACGGGTAGTAAATTGATCTTTCTTAAGGCTGTCATCAAAATTGCCTATGCTCTGATTCAAATGTTTGTGAAATCGGAGCAAAATTTGATGTACTTTCTGAAATCTAGCAATTAAAATCAACTAGACTGGATTTAAGCGGAATGGGAAAGAAGGAGTTGAAGTGTCTGGTTTGGTGGAGAAAAGATTGAAGTTTATGGTAAAAGCAATCAAGGCATGATTCACTTGTTAAGGAAGCCAAAATGATTATCTCTGCAAGGCCATAAGACAGAATGGAGAAGTCACAGAAAATCAAAGCTCATTCTGGGATAGTTTAAATTAGTTAAAATCAGGCTAAAAATCTTCGTGAGCAGGAGCGCTGACTGATGGCTTTCCAGAGGGTTCTTTACCCTTGTGTATTTGATTCCCATTGTGTTGATTTGAAAACAAGTGAGCCAGGCTTCAGTCTTTTATTTCTAGTGGGACCTGTTAGTCCCTGTTTTTTAGAAATATGATTACTCATCCCCTTTCTTTACTGAGCATGATTTAAGCTGGGGACAGGCTTGGGGGCCATCTTTTCTGATCTTGGACATGAGCAGTTCCTATAACCTACCAGTGTTCTTAGTTCCATGTGTTAAAGACCAAAATGAACTGAGTAAAGCAGTTTTACCAACTGCTTTTGGCAAGTTGCATCACTTAACATTCTCTAGACATGGCCGGCTCACTGTGAGACAGATATTAATCTATCCATGCTGTGAATGGGAAATATTAAAATTTACAGGGACTGTGACTAAGGCCATTGAACTTGACTGTAGGCAGAATAGATTTTTAATTCAGTGCTGAAAAAGGCCAGATTTGACCCAATATCCAGAGAGCAAGAAAGTGTAAGCAAGTGTAATTGCTTCTGAGGAGCTCTACTCTTAGAAACAAGACAATGTTTTTCAGTATTATGTGAGACCGTGGTACTTGTGGGAGCTTGCATATGGGAGTGTTCACGCATGCTTGGGGGTTCTTCAGTAGTGCTTCTGAGGGGAGCCCCATTACAGACAATAAGCAGTACAGCTCCCTTATACTTTTATGTACCCTTCACTCCATATCCAGAGGCCTGATGCCCCCACAGAAACAAAGTTGAATCAGTCCTGGGCTCTTGGTCCTCAGCAGGGATCTAGGTTGAATCCTTGATTCAGGTAAAGATTCACATCATTTGAGTGCCCTGTAGCACCCATGAGATCTGCCACACCTATAACTTTATTCGTTTGTCATCCATCCTTACATTGCTGTACACATCAGTGACCTCTTGAAGTGGTTCCTTTTATTGTTCTATTATTAAATAAAACTCCAGAGTCAGATATTGGGGTACAAACATGATAGATCCATAGAGTGCTAGAAAAATGATCAGCTGGTCCTTCCTGTCCACCTTCCCAGATCAAAAAATGGGTGAGAATCTTCTTAAACCCCTCCCTGTTCTTTCCTGTGTCTCTCTATCCTAATCTGGGTTGGCCAAAAACTCTGTGATTAATTTTGGCCAACTGCATGTTGACTCCACCCTCTGATTCAAGATTTAACTTTATTGGCAGTCTCCAGAGTGTCAGAGTACAATCAAACTAATCCCACAAAAACACCTAGTTGCCATAGGGGTATGACTGAGAAGTAGAGCGCTCTGGGATCAATACCTGGGACTGCCTATCAATCAATTGATGGATCGATCAATGAATCCAGTTATTCAGAACACAAGATTTATGAAATTAAAGCACATTTCTTCTTTGTCTCTTTGTCTGTCTGTTCTGTTGTCCTTTCTCGCCCACCCTGGTCAAGTCCCTAGCCATCAGACACACTCACTTATTCAGCTCAGAGCCTTCAGCTTCCAGTGAGATGAAGCGGGAAGAGGGAAGAGAGAATGCACTTTGGGATCAAACAGAAAGCAAGCAACTTGCAATATGTGCTCTGAGGTTTGAGAGCTGTCAAATTCCATTTCTTCACCCGTGAAGTGGAGGTTAATATCCCTTCTTCACAAGGTTGCCATGAGGATTACTTAAGATAATTCTCATAAAGCACTCACCACACTGCCTGGCAACCCCCTGATTTATGGATTGTGTTTTCACTGCTGAGATACTACTGTAAACAATCAACTCCTTTAAATCACACAAGACAATGTGACAGACGCATTTCTGAGCTACTTCAAGTGGCTGTGGTAAAACTGTAGGGGATGGAATTGTTTATAGTTCCAGATAAACTCTGCTATCGTGCTGTGCTTTATTGAACGATGCAGGAAAGGAATCCCTGCCCTCAGAATTATCCACAGCCACAAGTGCATCCTCCACTGTTTTAGAGGATCGTTGAGTCCCTGCTGTATTCTCAGGCTTTTCTGGGAAATAAGGGCAATGTTGCCCTCCACGGCCCCATGTTTATGTCCTCACGGTGCCAATATGTGTAAGGAGACATGAGAGTTTGCTGTTGATTCAATAGTTACACACATGATATTCCTATCCAGAACTGGTTTGGAACTACTGGGAATGGCATAGGTTTAACTTAATGAATTCATGCATGCAGAATTAAAACTTACTCTGCTGACTAATACTAATTTATTTCTGCTTATTGCATATTCCTTGCAAATTTGTGCATTGAAAAAGAATGTGGCATCAGAGTCTACACTTCATAAATGTAAGGAGATTATAAGGTCTTGAGTCCCTTAATTGTATAGGAAGCTGAGACCCAGAAGGTTAACTTGACAGTGGGCACATGGATAACATTCCTAAGGAGGAATGGCTGTTTGTTTGTTTGTTTGTTTTGGACTCCAGCAACCTTGGCTTCAGTTTCACTAATCAAATTACACTCTTGTAGCGATACAGTATTATGGAAGCTGGAACCCCAAACCTGTCAGTCTTAAAGGCTGCTGTGCACTGAAAAGGGCTTTTGGAATGAGCTGGAATACAAAATGGCTTTCAGGGTGCTTCCCCCCTTGTGATTAATTGTGACTCTCAGCCATTTGTTAACCACTTTTCCCTAGGTAATTGGGTCCTCTTTGGAATGCTGGGGATTTTTTTTTTGCACTGTGACAGTGTGTCACTTTGGAGTGACTCTGGCTCTAGACATCACCCTGTAATTTTGGAAATGTGATTAAAATTATGAATTTGTCCAAATGTCCAAAATAAAAAAATGTGTAAAATGGCTAAAATGTGTGCTCTTTGGTGAAATTTCACAATTAAGTACATCCACCTACCAGCCACACATATGTGCAAAAAAGCAACATGGCCGAGTGGTGGTGGTGCACACCTTTAAACCCAGCATTTAGGAGGCAGAGACAGGCAGATCTCTGTGCATTCAAGGCCAGCCTGGTCTATAAAGCATGTTCCAGGACAGGCACCAAAAGCTACAGAGAAACCCTGTCTCGAAAAACAAAAACAAAAAAAACCAACACATTCTCATCCTAAGAGTCTTGTTCCAGTCATTACTGTCACTAAATGCAACACTAAATGTAACAAACCCCTACATTGACTTCTGCTTGCTTTGCCTGCTTTTGCTTCTGTAAAACATATCTATGTTTTCTCACTGTGTGGCATTCAGTGCTTCTCACTGCTGAGCAGCGTTCATTAGTATAGCATGTGAGAAGCCAGCCTACCCTTGGGCACTGGGCTGTTTGCAGGGCTTTGACAATTTGCATCATGTTAACTATGATATTCTTGCATGTACTGACTTGGTAAATACCAAACTCATGCACAGTTACAAGAAAATAAGGTTAAACTTTCTCCCTTGTTGTTCTGGGAATTGAACCCAGGACCTTGTGTGTGAACCTGTGCGAGCATGTGCTACAACACTGAACCACAGCCCCAGCCCTCATGCTTCATTGGGATATTGATTATTTTATTAAGTGTTATTTTTGGCAAGTCTTCTTTGTGTCTCATTTCATGAACTTCCACAAGCATCATGAATGGGTGTTCCATTTTTCTATTTTACTAGTTGACTGATTTACCCTTCAGATTACATCTGTGTCCTCCCGGATTACACATTTGTGGGTTATGATACTGTAGAACTTCACCCTTGTTCACAAGGGCTACTTAGCTGTATGACACTGTCCGCTCTATCAGAAACTGGTGGCTGTAATTGCGGTTATATGTAGATGCACTGACTGACTTCTCTAGATTTGTGTGTTAATTCCCAATTTGGGGTCCTGTGGATATTATGAAGGACATGGCTATTTGAGAGCTAGTGTCCCCAGTTTTGTTCTTTTTTCTTGAAGATAGCTTGGCTGTTCTCAGTTTCCCCTATTTCTAGTTTCAATTTGAAATATTTTTTTGTAACATCTCTATCCCAAAACATGCTCCTCTACCTCTTCCCACCCATCTGGATTTTGGGTTGGGTTTATATCAAATTTGCAAATCGGCCTCAGGAGAATTTACATTTTAATTCAGAGCTTTCCCACTTTCCAACATGTTATAACATGTATTTAATTTCTCTCAGTAGTGTTTGGTTTCCTGGTATAGATGTTTTGAACATATTTTATTAGAGTTAATTTTTGTATTTAACTTCTTAGTTCTACTTTTCAGGCTTTTAAATTTGTAAAATTTGGTTTATTGTCTGGTACATTGATTTTTTTGTATTTTTAATTTGTGTTTAATGACTGCTCAATTTAAATGTTAACTATATTACTTCAGAGTCTGCATGCTTCTGATTGCATAATCATGTTTATCATCTTTTCAAAGAATGGTGAATTTAGTTTTCCATAACCTATTTTATTATTTATGTTTTACAGCACTGGGTAAGCCTTCTGCATGAGCTGAGTTGGGATAATGACAATAATTATTCTTGTCTTTGTTTCTTTTAATTTCCTTAGGGAAATCTTTCATTCTATCATCACCAAACACGGCGCTAATAGTGTTGCATGAAGGCCAGTGTGCTGGCTACACATTGCACTGTAGACCATCTCTAGTGACAAATCTTAAATCATTCTAGTTCTTTTATAGGTGGAATGTTTTGTTTGTTTTTGTTGTCTATTTGGTTGGTTTTTGAGAGGTTCTTCCCTACATAGAACCCAGAATGGCCTTGAACTAAACAAAAAACTCTATCCTGGCTTCATGTTTTTATCTTCTTGTTCTAGCTTCCTAAGAACTGAGATTATAGGACGTGAGCCACCATGCACAGCTTGGACTTTTTTCCCCTTTGGTGCTGTTTTTGTGGCTTGGTGAGGAGATAATGACAGATAATTTGACAGGAGGCAGAGACAAAACCTCTCCCCGAGGAAGGAAGGAGAATTTCAAAATTTCGCTGAATGCTGAAAAGAAATTGTACTGAACTGGAAATGAACGGTGACAATAAATCCTTGACTGAATGTAACACGGTGGAACTATTTTAAACTTTAACCTCGTTTCTCACGTGCATTGGCAAGAATCAGCTAATCTTTGCAAATTTCCATATTTTCAAATTCCTTTTTGAATGTTGACTCTTGTGAAGCATACCCTCTTTTTGCTTAGCTTTTCTTATGACATGTACATTCATTATTTTATTAATTTACTAAGAGAGTTAAATATTCTATTCATGTGATTTCCTAAAGAATCAAGAAAGGACTGAATGTTATTTAGCTGTCTATATACACTCTGAGCCGAGGGAAGCATTCTGCAACATTTATGACAGGTCATTTTTTGAAATTATGCCCTTAAATTAGCCGCCATGGCAACTGTTTCAAATACAGAGCAGAAGTGCTTCTTGGAAACGTGTATTTAGCCTCTTATATAAAGATGCCATTTGTTTGTGGTATGAAAAGTCAAGTGACATTTGGGCCTGTACATATATCTGAATGTTTCCAAATGCTTCCGAGGCCAGGCAGAGGGAGGCTTTCCTGAAGTTCATAAATTTCCATTTTTGTGGGGAAATTTATAGAGACATTCTAAAGTTTCAGGAAGGCCTTTGAACACATACACAATGACTTAAGGATAGAGTTAGTTTCTAATTACAAAAAATGCTTTCAAGGCATGAGCTTTACCTACTGTTGAGCGAGTTTCAAATGATCAAAGATTTGCAGTATGGTTCACTTTTTACTGGAAATTTTTTTT
>LOJH01013802.1:12095-24577 GCA_001685095.1 Ellobius talpinus
CAATAATGCTGAGATTGGCCTGTTTTTATCAATATTTTTCATAAATAAAGATATTTCACTGTTGTGTCTTCCGTGAAGAGGTTAATCTAAATGTATCTCTCAGAACTGTCACAGGTTAGTACTCAAAGTTGGGATGATCTTGTCCTTTGTTATGGAGGCTACTTCTCTGTGCTTCTAGATTTATAAACTGAGAATATTAATTAGCTACCTCCTCACACATTGCAAGCAATGATGTAATAATATGCAGTTGGATTTGTACAGTGTTCTGGCACCTGGTGGATTTGTGTTAAGCACTGATGCTGGATAATCATTGCTATAGCTTCTGCTACTGAGAGTTGGTGGCGTTACAATCAGCGAACAATTTGAGCTGAGTTCTGTGACTAACAGGATTTCTGTCTAGTGTTTCCAGTGACTGTATTTTGCTGTGTTTAAAGAATTCTTGAAAATCCCAGTGTGTTTTTTCTATGATCCTATACTTAAAAGAAGAAAATATATATTCTCTGTGTTGCTGAAGACATGCATAGGGGTTCTTCAGAGGCTGGCTCCCAGCAATACCCAGCAGCATATTTTAGTTATAATAATTTCTTAAAGATCAGGGTAGAAAGTAACCTACATGATATCTATGTGTAAGTCTAATCTTGAGTTTTAGGGTTTCAGTTTTTAAAGTAGATTTTAATAGATTTTTAAAGCAACTGTTGAGAATTGCATTTTTTAAATCAATGCAATATTTGTTGCATACTAATAATTTGGTGACATTTGCATAGTGATCAACTTAGGAGAATTGCCATTTATGCTTCCTTAGGAATTTATCATTTCTATGCTGTGAGAATTTGTTTTAATTTTTTTGTTGCTGTAAAAGAACAGCTGAGGTTAGCTAATTCATAAGAAAGAGAATCCCATGCAGCTCAATTCAGGAGGTTAAAGACTATGATTTTGTCATCTCTGTACTTGTGGTGTGGTCCTACTGGTTACATCACCACAGATGGAGTCATGATGAGATCACAAGGCACAGCTGGAACCATCAGAGCAGGAGTAGACAGTCTTACTCATTTGTAACAATTTCTCTCTAGGAAATTCAGGGCCTATGGAAGCTGCTTCAGTCTCTTCCAACAGCAGCGTTCCACAACTCAGTCATCTTACACAGGACCACATCCCATCTCTTACAGACTCCGCTGCCTCCCAACATTACTGAGCTAAGGACCACGCTTCTAACACTGAACCAGAGGCATACACTCAAACCAGATCCAAACTCCAGCAGGAAATTCTGAATTCTTGTAGTTATTTGAAACATAAGATTGTTACAGGCTTTGTTTATGCAGTTGCGTTTCAGAAAACCAGAACTAATGCTTCCAAATTACATTTTTGCATCCTGAAACCAATAGAGATTCCCATCATGTTCCCCCCCAACTTCCTAACCCACCAATCACTATTTCATTCCCTACCTCAGATCAATATTTTCAGTTCACATAGTTGAGTGAGAATATTTGATAGTTGTCCTTCCGTGCCCAGCTTATCCTACCTTCCACAGTGTCTTTAAGCTCCATCGTTGCTGAAGATGATGGGGAAATTGAAACTTATCCATTCTAGGTTTACAGGAATCTCTTGGTGCAAAATTAGAGATTGCTTTCTCAGATGCTTTTGATGTTCCCAGGCTTGTATGTGGAGACTGCTCCTTCGTTCCTGGCTGCCCAGACCCAGATAATCACACAGAAACTATATTAATTACAACACTGTTTGGTCTATTAGCTCAGGCTTCTTATTAACTAATTCTTACATCTTAAATTAATCTATTTCTATTAATCTATGTATGGCCATGAGTCTGTGGCCTACTGGTAGGTTCTGGCATCCTTCTGTGACAGCTACAAGGCCTCTCTCCAACTCCACTTACTCTTTCTGTATATCTTTGTTTAGATTTCCCGCCTGACTTTACTCTGCAAAACCATTGGCTGAAACAGCTTCTTTATTAACCAGTGGTAATAAAACATGTTCACAGCATGCAGAGGGGAATTCTGCATTTTCAAAATCACTGAGAACCCTAAGACAAACTTCTGTAATTTATATATCCTTTGGATTTCATCTCTCATCCAAGTTTGTCAGCATTGCTTGGCTCTTTGAGCACACAAACTTGTGCACTTGGCTGCTGACTTGTTTCCATTGAAGTATATTTGAACCATAAATTGCAAGAGTTTTATCTGATGATGTTAGAAATACCAAGAATAATATGGAGCATAACAATCTATGAAAAACATTAAGTCATTGTTTGTAATTCTTTTGGTTATATTTAGCATATTTTTTCATAATTTTGATATAAGACAATAGTATACCTAATTATACTGGGGAATCAGAGCAGAATTTTTCTTTATTTGTTTGAAACAAATCTTTCCTATTTTAGATTCTGTCCCTTGGTGGGATAGCATGAGTGCTATAAACAATATTTTATAGGTTATTCATTGTACGGGTGCTTGAGTGCATGTCTACAAATATGTTCTTTGTGAATTAATCTACACACATGTGTCTGTTCTCCAAATCAGATCAAATCTTCTGCTACCCAACCTGTCCCCTTGGCCTAAAGAGCCATCTCTTCACCGTTTGTCTTTGATTGACTTCCTTTTCGAAGCCCCTCTAGTTTCTTTTCCTTCCCATATTCTGTTCTTTCTCTGGAGTTCCCATGATATAGCATTTTGATAGAGCTGAGTATTTAAGAGAATCAGTTATTTTCTCTGTAAAATATGGATATGCATTTTAATTAACCAGAATAATTGTTTTATGCACCATTTAATTAAGTGAAGCACATGGATCAGTCTAGTGACTATCAAATATATATCAGTCACTCAAAAGATGGTAGGTGTTATTATAACTGTTTCACCTCTCTTTATTTGGCTCACCATTGTTGACAAGAAGCGTCTTCAAACCAGGTGTTGCGGCAAGTCATTCTTAATGTTCTTGATTCCTATGATTTCTAGCTTTTAACTATTTTTCTGACACAGATTAGAATTACCTGGAAAGAAGGTCTTAATTGAGGAATTGCCTAGATTAGATTCACTTTGTGGCCATATCTGTGAGAAGTGGCCTTGATTGCCTATTGATATGGGGTACCCAGTTCTCTCTGGGTGGAACCATTTCCAAGGCTGAGATTTCTGAATGGAGAGGAGAAAGCAAGCAAGCAACATGACTGTATATATTTTTCTCTGCTCTTGATTGTAGAGGGTGTATGACTAGCTACCTGGCTTGGAGCTTCTTCCTCAACTCCCTACCCTGATGGGCAGTGATTTGGTCCTAGATAAGTTTTTTAAGCCCTTTCAACCCTAAGCTGCTTTCCGTGAGGGTATTTTCTTACAGTGACAGAAATGAACCTGGAATCATTCCTAGCCTATAGGGATGAATGAATAGCAATGTACTTGCCATCCAATCTAGGTGATTGTGAGAATGACTTATCTCCTGCTTCATGTCAGCAGCTAGGATATGTTTGAATTCATCCTCTATTTTCAGGACTTTTCAGCTTGTATGAGGATCTTTTTTAGTCCTTATAAACAAGAATAAACTTTCATAAATCATTCCACTTTCTCAGCAAATGTATTTTGATTTTGTAGTATAATTAGCTATGAGAGGATAGAGTTAAGCAATGCATTTGTATTAATTTGCTCATCATTGAGAAATGTCCATTGGCTGTGTTTCCATTGTGCTAGCTTTCCATTGAGGACAAGATTATGAGCTGCATAGGACAGAGATGCTGGTGTTTATTTTTCACACACTGGAATTGTATCACTGTGTCAAAATGGTACCAGAACACATCATTCAGCTTCTTCATCCATCAGCCACTTTATTTCCTAAATAGCTTTGTTTAATCTTCCTTGGGTTCAGAGGTGTGGAGAGGTTAAATGTACACATATTTTTAAATTGCTGCATCTGATATTTTCTAATTATTGCTAAAGAATTTAATAATGCCAATTTCATTTAAATGTCAACCGTAATTAAGCATGTCATTTGTTTTTCTATTCATGTCTTTCAATTTGATGGAATGTTTCCCCACAATTTGATAAATATTTGTTTAACTTCTCATGAATTATTTCAAAAGTGGATAAGAGCAGTTTATTGTAGTCGGCCATTGTGATGGACCAGAAAATTTTACTCTGTAAGCAAACTGTTTACTATGCATTTGCATGGGCTTTATCTTAGTGTGGGCAGAGAAAGCACACAAGGCAACAATCAATGGGAAGGGCAAGTGTGCCTGCTGCATATCGAGTGAGGGGACTTACATCACTGGGGTATGCCATAGATGTTCCGTGTATAAAAGTTTGAACTGTTCACCCGCTTCTGCTTCCACCCACTCAAGCGAATTAGTATACAAGCCTTATGCTGTATTTCATAAGAACTAAGTATTCCATAATTGGTATAATTCTATGTGCTCATGACTATTTTAATTGGCTTTCTGAATGTTGTTTGCTTTTCTGTGATAGCAATATCTCACAACCATATTTTAATTGTGCATGGGTCGGAAGGGAACCTAGAGACTGCAGTCATGGCCGGAAGCCCTAATCTCCACTTACCTCCACAGGTCTCCTTAAGACTCCAAGGGTTTTAATACCTTTTGCATTGTACCTAAATCACCTCTCGGAGGAGAGAATCAAGGACAGGATGTCAGTATTCTTCACCCTTGAGTGCAGACTCGTGTGTGGCCAGTGTTTTGTTTTCTTCCGTTTGCGGATGCAGGCAGGATGTAGTAGCACATGGTAGCACTCACGTTCTTATATGGCAGGACAAACGCCACATGCTCTCATTTTGTCACAACCTAAATCACACGAATTAGACACACAAGGGCCAAGTGTAATCATCCTGTCAGTCCTTTTCAACACAAATCAGAGTTGGGGCTGTGCAATACGCCGATAAAAACGGCAATTATCCTTGAATATAAGCATAGCCTAACTTACTTTGCGGACTGTTATATTGAGCACAATATATGTAAAAAGAAGGGCTTAATTCATTTGCTATGATTGCTTTTTCTTCGGGGTTTGTTCTCTGGGCTCATGGTACAATGAAGAGCAGGTAGAACGAAACTTGGAAATAAAGAAAAAAAAACTCTTTTTGTGTCCCTGTCCCTGCTCTGGCTCACCCGTGCCCTTTGGAAGCGATCTTCACAAGTCAACCTTGTTTCTAACAATCGTGCAACTGACTTAGTTCTCCATGGCACCTTATTTCTTGAAATGTGTTTGACTGTCTGTGTTGCTATCATCATTTAAAAAATAGTTAACGCTTCTTATGTGGCAAAATTTTAAGGAAAAAAAGAAAGTAGCAAAAGGGTGTCTACAAACAGAGAATTCCCAACCAATATATATGGAGTTTCAATTCCAAGGATCATTACTGAATATGGTTATCCATGACCTTGGCATTCGGCTTATTTTCATGCTATTATCCATCCAATCTCTGAAATGTCTTAGTGATTGAATTAGGAACACCTCAAAAACTGTAGTATTGTTCTAGGGAAGCTTGCTTGTTCATTTTCCAGTCTCCCAGACTCTCGAAATAATCATACAGAAACTATATTATTTAAATCACTGTTTGGCCCATTGTTGAGCATATTGCTAGCTAGCTCTTCCATCTAGATGAATCACCTCCATTATTTTATATTTTACCATGAGGGGCGTGGCCTGTGGGCAAAGTTTCAGCGTGTCTGCCTCTGGTGGTGGCCCCATGGCTCCTCTAAACTCCACTTTCTTTCTTCAAACATTCAGTTTAGTTTTCCCCACCTCGCTCTGTTCTACCCTATCAGGCCAAGCCATTTTTCTTTATTCGTTAATGGTAATCGCAGCATACAGAGGGGAATCCCACATCATAGGGTGGCCACCTTATTCCTCAGCATCCGCAGGTGTTGTCTAGAGGAAACACAGAGTCATAGGTAAAAGTCACATTCGCGAACTTTGTATAATGTGACTTGGTGCTCTAGTTCGCAGGAAACTTGACATGTATATAGGACATCGTGTACTTGATCATGGATACTGATAGTAAAGGTGCAACTGGTATTTATAAAATATGTAGCAAGACTACTCAGCCTTCTGTACGTATTGCAGACTGTCTCATTTTCAGTTTACAATAAAACAAAACGCAAATCAAGTTTGTGTGGTGGGGGACAGGGCAAGGAAAAGGTGGCATATGAATGGTAAACGGCTTGCCATACTCCTCAAACTTGTTTAAAGATGATGCTTTCTGTTTTGCTTACCTGTGTGGACATTTCCAGTGATGCCACACAGCACTTCTCACAGGGAACATACATTCATTTCTGAAAATCTGAAATTCTGTATCGAATAGAGTTCTTGCAATGTCTATATTGTAATTGGATTGTGCAATGGTCAGGAGAGGGGTTGAAGCTTTGTGCATGGACGTGTATGTGAGTGTGTGTGTAAAGGAAAGGACAGAATATTATAAAGTAAGCAAGTAATTATAAAATATGCCTCAGTGACCTTTATTTTGCTTTATAGTATTAGCGTTTCTACTCAGCAGAGAGATAAAGTCCTATTCTTTCCTATTATGAAGAGATTTCTCTTCACATGGGCACGATTTGCTGTTCACCTGTGATCTGTGCTTAAAAAGACCTGAACACTAATTTGCTTCACTATAGAGAATGGCATGTGTCCCAGGGACATCTACTTGTGTTTTTTTTATAGTAGGTACTTCTACGTTCTCATGTACAGGAGATCAGAGTAGATACAGTGGGTGTCACCTGTCACTTAGCAACAGGGGTTCTACTTTATATCCAGTATTCCTTTAAGTCAAAATAGCTCTAAAACATACCACTTAGATTTGCATTTCTCTCCAGAAATATTTAGATTGAACTTCTAATATTTTTAGTTTCCTAGGATACTCATGTGACAGATGAAACAGAAATAAATTTAAATAAAAACTCCACTTACATGCTGGAAACGCTAATGCTCCAAGTATAAATTGGGACCTATTATACAGTATATCAGATTTACATGCACAGAAGCTGCCTGTCAGGTTCCCTCATCAGCTGTTCAACTTATGGTAACTGAATGGAATATGAATATAAACCTTTATTGCTTGATTTCTTTTCATCACGACTGGAAAACACAAGCCTACAAGTAAAGAAACAGTCAGTTATGAAGCGCAGTCTCGACAACTGAATTCCAAATGGGCTTGCTGGAGCAGTACCACAATTCAATTTGCTTGAAACGAAACAACTAAATTACCTTTGCACAGAGAGTAGAATGCCCAGACTCGTCAGATGTCCATAAACACATCCAAAATGTGTTTCTCTGTCTCCATTCAAGCAGATGCAAAAAGACTTTCAGGATATATAACAAGTGGACACTTGGCCCTGCAGGGCTTAAATGTATTAAGCTGCTACTTTTAGCGATTGAGTACCTAATAGATTGAGAGGTGAAGGAGAGGGAACAGCCTGGAAGTGCAGAGAAACATCATGTCTGGACCCCCGAGCGTGTTCCAAGCTGACTCCTTATTTGAGGAGAATATCCTTTTTTTGTGATAACCAAGGTTATTTCTGTAGTCCATGGTGTAAAATCTTTGAATTCTAAAGGAAGCTGGATGATCAGGTGTGGAAATGCTAAGACAGAGAGAAAAAGAAAAGAAAGGAAGGAAAATAGATGGTCTCAGAGGCTTCTCTGGTGTTTATAGTTACTGAAGAGAAGTGGGCACAACTGTCCTTTCTCCTGCTCTTCCTGTCCCCCAACACACATTTCATCCATGGTTCCTGGCAGTACCATTTTGGTTGAAAACAAATGTAATATCCTTTCCATGTGCTTTCCATTTTCTCATGCTTTTATTTCTGAGGGCATACTTTGCTGTCCTTTGTCTAATGACAAAGAAACCAGGCCAGTGAGTGTCACAGGGGTATGTGATGAGGTTTTCAAAAAAAAGTCTCTATAAAGATTTATTATCACTGAAGTATGCACACACACACACACATGAGAGTGCACACACGTGTCCAAGTGCCCCAAGGAGGCCAGAGGCATCAGATTCTTCTGGAGCCGATGATACAGGTGGTTGTGAGCTACCCAAAACTTGGATGCTGGGAATTGAATTTGGGTTCTCTGTAAAGAACAGCAAGCTCTTTTAACCACTGAGCCTTCTCCTGAGCCCACAGATTTTTTTTAATTTATTTTCTTTCTTTTAGAAAATTTAGCTTTACTTTTAAATTACAGCAGAAAGAAGTGTGTTAGCAACACATTAGACACATGCATATTGAGCCTTTGACACATGCACTCATCCAATACAACTTTGTCCAGTAAAGTAGAGAATCACATGAGACAGTGCTGGTTTAAGCTGATGAACTGTAAACGGCTATTTCCCTTACTGTCCTTCATTTTCAGCTTGATAATATTACTGTTCCCAGTGGGCTATTGAAAAAATCAAGGAAAAGATTTTCTGGCAGATTTATGTGATTCCTGATAACCAGTTTATACGCCATGTTCTATGGTCATTCTACTGAATAGTTTTGTCAGTACTCTACCATGGGAACCTTCTCTGGAGTTTCCGTGAGCTTCTTTAGAGCAGAATAGCCCAGAGCTCCACTTGTAACAACACATCTCATATAAGTCTGCTAAGGATGCTGAACAGTGAATGTACATAATTGTGTTACTACCAGAGAAACACAAATCCAAAGCCTATTTCTTGGATACTAAAACCAGTGACTGGTACATCATAAGTTAGCAGTAGACAACTATCTAGCACAGGATTTGTACTTTAAACAGTTGGCTCTACAACACCTTCATAAAAGAGGACACTGATGGCAGTAATATCCAACAAGGAATATGATATCACTTGCCTGAGTTTTTGTTATGACCATTGGTACTCAAAATATCTCTGTTTGGGAAGATTTACTGGATAATTTCAGAAATCTATTTGGCAGAGATAAGTTCATATGATCGAGAAGTTGATGAGAGATTAATGGCTGCTGGAAATGAGCCATTTTTGTATTTCATATCTTGCTTTGGTTCTTAAAGGGATTTGAGAAACAACATAGAGGTCCCTTAGTGTGAATAAAATCTGAGACTCATCTGTTCTCTCACACGGCTTCCATGGAACAAAATCTTTTTTCATTTTTTTTCTGTTAAATATTTCAGCAGTGATTAAAGAGTGCCAATTCTTATGTGTACAGCACTTAAGATTTTATAGTTTGCTATGTAAACATTACTTCAGTTAGGGTCGGCCAAGGAGGCAGAAGAGAAATTATTTTTATCATCCTTGCCTCTGTGGAAAAGAAAATTGGAACTCATGATACCGGATGAGTTTTTGAAGGGCATGCTGCCAATGGATGATGGTGCTGAGAGTAGAGACCCACCTTTTAACACAAGTCTTCATTTTCTCCCCTTCACGCATGATATTTAAAGTATGGCATGGATGCTCACAGGCAGAGATATATCAGGAGTTTGAATTGTGGAGAAGTAAAATTCCTATTGTATTACCTCCAGCTTTAAAACATCTAGAAGTTTGCATTTAAACTATAGTGTAGGTGGTTAAGGGTAAACCATAAAGAATTGCACACTGCAACTTGTGACAATCATGTCAGGTTCCCAGTGACCCTGAAATTATCTAAACTGCTTTGTTGGATACAAAATATATGCTCAATCAGTTTCATCATAGTCAAGGGAATCTTTTTGGGGAGTTGTTTTGTTTTTGTTTGTTTGTTTGTTTTGAGACAGGGTTTCGCTGTGTAACCATGGCTGTCTGGGAACCCACTTTGAAGACCAGGCTGGCCTCAGACTCAGAGAGAAAGGCCTGCTAGGGTTAAAGGTGTGCACAACCACTGCCTGGCAGGTCAAGTGGAACTTATAGTAGTTCATGTGCTCAACTAAAACATTGAGATTCTGTATGAAATTACCAAATTCTGTGGGAAGGTATGGTATTGTGTTATGGGTAGTTAACAGAGTTTAATGTTTAAGTCTGCAGGCTGAGGTATAGATTACGTACTTAGGACATAAATTGCTTGAGTAGCCTACTGACTCAATAAACAGAACATTTCTTTATGTGATTTCTCTTTTGGCTTTACGTGTTAGCTCCCTTCATTCTGTCATTTTATAAGCATTCACTGACCTTATAAAATTCTCTAGGCTCTCTCTTAGGTACATTGGCAGCAGTGGCGGTAGTATAGCAGCTCTTCCTTCTTGTCCCTGGGGGAATACAGAGATCAGTGGAGCAGGATGAGGATAGTGGCCATTGAGGTCCCCTTGACAGTTCTCCTTCCTGGATAAAGTCTCCTCATGTCTGTCCTGGGGTAGTGGGAACATTTTTACCCATTACACCAAAAGTAATTGGTGTAATTACATTCAGGCTAACAGAGGTCTTGGTTCATAGAAGACTTACATGTAAGGATGTTTTAACATTATTAGTGATTTGTAAAAAAAACACTTAGCCAGCATTAGGGAGTGAAAAACAATGGGTTCACTGCTCCAATGAAGTGTTGACTATTTTAGATGAACCACTAGTATGTTTTAAATCACTGGAAAGATTCATGGTATATAGCTACTTTAAGGTAGTCAGAGTTTTGCTTCTGGATCTCCTACTATATGCTAGAATTTTTTAAAAGACTTATTTATTTATTATGTATACAGTATTCTGCCTACATATATCCTATAGGCCAGTAGAGGGCACCAGATCTCATTACAGATGGTTCTGAGCCACCATGAGGTTGCTGGGAATTGAACTCAGGACCTCTGGAAGAGTAGTCAGTGCTCTTAACCGCTGAGTCACCTCTCCAGCCCTATATACTAGAATTTAAGGATGCCCAAGTTCCTGTTATAAAACTGTTTGCACATAGCCTGTGTGATCCCCCTCCTGTGTACTTTAAGTCACCCATATGTCACATGTAATTGCTAATAACATGTCAGCGTTCTGTGAACAAGGTATATGCTGCACTGTTAGGAGAAATGACAGGAAAAGCCATCTGTACACACTCAGTGCAGACACAGGTGTTTTCTTCCAGAATATTTTTGATCATCAGTTGATTGAGTCCATGGTTATGGAGCTGGCAGTGCATAGGTACAGATGTGGATTAAAATGTGAAAAAGATACAGAACCATGTCTTGAAAGGCTCACCATTGTAATTGGTGTTGAAGAATCTTGCCTATTCTCATAAGAAGTTGGAAATGCTTGCAATAGTTGCACTTGTCCAAACACTGTAATGGATAAGATGCTCTTGATGACAACATATCACAGTGAATGACTCTCATGATATCTTATAGGATAATTTATTATGTCTCTATAATGCAAAGTACCATTTTACTCTAAATTGAATGAAAATATATCTAGACTTTCATTAATATTAAAATATTGCATTACTATTTCCGTAGCGTTTCTGCTAGTGTAGTAAGCTGCAGTACACCTTAAGGGTATGTCTTGAGACACCAGAGGTGGGGAGGGGAGATGAAAGCTGGATGACGTCACCGGCCAAGACTGCAGAACATGCAGTTGCTAGCGCTTCACTGAGGACTTCAGCACTGAGGGGGTTCTCATTCTGTCCACACGTACAGAAACACACCCAGGAAGCCAGGCCTTTGCCGCAGTTCAGAAGCTTTGGCATAGACTGGGTGCTGCTAACTGCAAGGCAGGGCCCCTCTTGGGTGTAATTCCCAACCCCAGAAAAGGAAAGACAACTGTGCCTAATAAGCTGGCTCCACTGAATGCCAAAGAAAATTTGTCTCATGAAATGGAAATTCTTAAGCAGGTTATGCAATTGTGAGCGAATAAATAGAAAGAGATCTAAGTAATAGAGCCAAATGGGGTAGACGGCCTTTCGGGTTCAGCTTTTCCAGTCCAGGAATGGTGCTCTATTTGCTGAAACCCGAGTGTCTTGGAGATTTATGATGTTTTACAAACCACGTAAATCTAAAATTTTTGTTTATATGATTTTAAGAAGTGACATGCTTTGACTTAATATTTTAAAAAGTGATTTGGTTATTGACCTACCTGTAAATCCTCAAATTTAGCCATATTAATCATTCTGTATATTCTTGTCACCTATTAAAGGGGAAGTGATCATTTCTGTAGTAAAATAGCATTTCTTTAAAATGTCTACCTCACTCTAAATGATGAACTTGAGGCTCTAGCTTAAGTACCTGTGAGTTCTTCACATAGAGTCAGCTCACACCTCACCCAGTGTTTGCCATTTTCTCCTCAGCTTGCCCGCTTCTCTCTGCTGCATCCTTTCTTACCTCCCTCCTCCTCTTCAGCTAGGATGTTATTCCCTCAGGTGAATCCCACCCCCACCCCGTTCTCCAATAAAGAACATTATCATATAGAACTTACTCCCGCAATAGCTTCTGGTATGTTTCCCTCTCAGGATCAATGTGACTCTAGAAACAGATGGATGAATGAATATCCATAAATGAAGAGGAAATCCTTGCCCGATGTGACTGCATTGGGTAGTGAAAGGGGAGAGGGACTGTTTTTCGTCCCAACCGGCTGCCACACGGCTAGCTTATACCCCGAAATAACAACACACAAATTGTATT
>LOJH01013803.1:0-24575 GCA_001685095.1 Ellobius talpinus
GGGAGGAAAATGGGAGGAGGGGAGGAGGTGGAAATTTTTAATAAAAAAAATTTAAAAACTGTAAAAATAAATAAATAAAGATTCACTGCAAAATTAAAATAAACAATAACATCTATTGGTTCAATTGATGTATTTTACAGTGAATTTATTCTTTGGGGTTGGAGATGCTGTCACTGTCAGAGAAGCTGTAGAATGCAAGTAGGGATCTGAACTCCCTGTTCATGTCCTTCATCTTACTATTGTGGAATTAACTTTGCAATGACTATATTCACTAGATCCCTAATATTCTTATGTAACATTTCTGAAGCTATCAAAACTGTCATTACCATGTTTTTCTTTTCTGGTTTCTCCTTTAAAATTTTGGATAACACTAAGAATTTGAGCAATTGTTTAACTCCAGGGTGTGTTCACACTGAAATCATTTAAAGGAATAAAATAGAACATTATCCAGTTTTCACCAACTTTAAGGTTGCCAGTCATAAGTTTAGAAACACATTCTGAATACTTTAATAATCATTTATTTGTTGTAAAATTTTTCATATCTTGACATGGGGAAATAACTTTAAAGGGAAAAAAGGCTAAGAAAGTGCCTCTTTGTGCTGATCCAAGGAATTAATCCTGTGATAGGAAACTTCTATTTTCCACACTTAGAATGGTGTTCTCAGAGACTCAATACCTTTATTCCCAGAAGAGTATTTTTTGTCCTTTTACCATATTCAGCTCTAACTTTTTAGCATATGACATGTGGAGTCAAAAAAATTCTACAAAAGAAAAAATTGTCTAATCCCAATTGTGGTGCGCATATTATCGTTTGAGCATCTACACTTCGAAGAGCAGAAAAGAATAAACACTTCAAACTACAGGTTGTATGGGTTGGGAATGAGTCCCTGGTGAGGTACTTGCTGACCACGTGTGAGGCATCAGGTTCAATCCCCATCATCTAATAAAACAAGCACATTTTGTGACATAGTACAATTGTTTGGATTCTTATGTAAATATCAATCTTTGCCCTTTCGGAATCAGAAGAGTCGTTGTAAGTTGATAAAGCCCCATCAGTTCTGGGAAACAAACACCATTAGCTACATTAATCTCATCTACTTAGTGAGGCTCACATTACTGTTGGGCTTGCTTAGAGTATCAGATGCAGTTTCCTTCAATATACCATAGAATCTTATTGAAGTTAGAATTTATTAGGTTCCAGAACCAACGTTCAAAATAATATCAATGACTATCTTTACAATAATTAATATTTCCAATTTTTAAGTAGTCATAAAACCAAGAATGAGTTCATATTTCACAGCAGAGTTATGCCACAATAAAGACATCATAGTATGGTTCAGACTTACCTCTCATTTGGTGAGGTCATCATAAAATATTAGCTTATTAATGTATTTAAAAATATGTGTTTATCCAAACAATTTATCAGATTTGAAAAATGTTTCAAATTAGTGATTTCATGTGATAAATGGGAATGTCATTACATAAAATATATTCCTGTGCACAGTTGGCCCAACCATTTTTACCAGCAAATCATATCAAATGCCTTGTGTCTACAAAGCAAGGGTCTTTTATTATCTTTGTTTTTAAAATGGATTTGGCTCGAATGATCACATAATTGCATATTAGATGGATAATATTGCCAATTTTCGTAGCGTGATATATATTGTTTAAAGTGTTAACAATAATCAAATAAACTTGGAGAAACCACACACACACATACACACACAAACAAGGGGTGAATTAAATTATTGAACTACTAAAGTGTGAGAGGAACTCACAGTAAATTTTGAGTGCAGACCAACCATCTGTCTTCCTCTTGTGTGTCAGAGCCAAGCGCTTGCTTATTTGTAACCAAACATGTTAACAGGCTGAATCTCTGTTAGAAAATCCAAGACTCAGAGTGACAAATGATCTTTCAAGTGTGTCTACACCACCTCTTGACAGTTGTCATTTTGACAGTTACTTGCTTTAACCTTTTTGAAGATGTTTGTCTTGTTTGTTTCTTTGCATTCTGTTAGGCTTAAGCAAGGACAGAAGTACACTGATGTACAGTGATCCCCAGCCATGGATTGATATTTCCAAAATGTTCTCCCACTGTGCAGTCTGCCTGAGACCTGGCTTCTAGTGTGTATTTCTTCTTAGGACTCAATTACTGATTTAATTTTTTTGTTATTATGTATAAATATGGGATCTCATTGCTGAAAAGAATAAATACACCATACAGACAGCAATGTAACTGCCTGAGCTACTTTTTTAATAGCCTTTCCTAACAGATGTCCTCCCTAGCTTCAGTCAAATGGGTCTTCAAGATGCTCCAATCAACCTGAATTCCATCACCACTCTTTGCCTGTCCACTCTTGTCCACCATTGTGGCCTCCCTTTTCCTATAGCTCCCTCCAATCCTCTGCTACTCTAGACCCTAGTCAGATGGAACTGACTGCTCATCGTATCTCAGGTGTTACTTTTTCCGCCTATCCCTCCATCTGCTTGCTTCCACCTTTCATATTTCACCACATCAGACACAATTTGTACCAGTGTGCTTACCTGCGCACTCTTACCTCCTCTCAACTGTTCCCTATGGGCAGGGATCACCACACCATTAGAACTTGTTAACCCTTCCCCAGCCTCGAGAGCACAGCATGGTATGGTACGCTAAAGATATCGACGATGTGTTTTTAATTAACTCATGTTTAAGTGCCATTGTATCTCAACCTACTAGCCTTTGTGTATTAGCTGCTTAGAGTTAAGAAGATGGTCTTATATTCTAGAGCTCTCTGTTAATCTCGGAACTGGTAACAAGCATGAGGGACACAAAACATTCAGAGGCTTCTGAAGCATGCACTACATGTGTACACTCTGATTTTAGTTAGAAAACAGCAGGGCTCCCGACTAGACCCAATTTTCAACTCTTCCAGAAGACTTGTTTCCCCAAAGAAAATCAGGCATTACTTTCTCATTCTAAAAATAGGCACAGCTTTACTTTACTGATCTTAAAACGCGTTTCCCATGGTGAGTTGTCCTTCTCAAGACGCACAGAATACTTGTCTCATAACTATTTGGAAATGATTCCTACTTACTAAATATTGGGAATAACTTAAATGTTTTTCTTCAGGTCATAACTATTTAAATAGAAGGAAGTTTATAGAAACCAACACGCCAAAGGGTAATCTAGTGGACAAAGGTGACTGTTGCCTAAATACATTATCATTGCTTCGCAAAAATAGCACAGGTAAGATGACGGATTTCAGGTTTCTAGTATCTAGGTTAATTTGGCAGGAGTACTTGAGTTAAAGATGGAGTCAACTGGCAAAATGTCCCAAGAGAAATCCTCCCCACTCTAGATAGTGTCTGTGTCATTGGGACCCATCTTCCCTACATTATGCTTTAGCTAAGGCTGTTTTGTAGACATACTGGTTTCAGTCTGATGTAAACACAATGTGCCACACTGACTCTAATATTTTGTTAATAACTGACATGGAGAGACTAGCCCAAGCACCTTGAAGGGATTCATTCTAAATGGTGTTTACACATAGCATTCCCGTGTTCTGTGACAAGCTGCTCAGAAGTCATTCTTCGATGCGGAAGTCTTGAAAGATAAATTGTTAGCATAACATACTCTTACTTAATGTTTACTTTGCAGATCTATGTCTGATATTTCTAAAATACTTAGTGATAAATCAATTGCCTAGAATATTTTTGTAACATGGCATTGCTTTTGCATTTGTGCTCCTTTCATTCTTTCTCAAGTACATATTTCATATCAAGTACAGCTAAAATTATGATTATCACATTTTCTAAGCTCTAGATAAATTGGTAAAGAAAGTATGAAAGAAGAAACAATTTATCTATGTAAGAGTGGGTGGCAAACAGAAAACACACTTTCAAAAAGTCGAGCTCTGTATGTTTCCTGTATTATTGACATAGCTGCTTTGTCAGTTTATATATGTGCATGTGTGCGCACACATATACTGTAAGTATTTATAAAATAAACTTCTTAACATAATCCATAATACTACAAGAATTAGAAATTGCGCATTACTCTATACAAAGGAGCATTCTTAAAAGTCAGGTGTAAATCAGGTTTATGCTCTTCGATGATTAAGCTATTTTTCCTACTGACTGACAGTATAATTTCAGGGATGTGTCTCCCAAAGAAAAATACTGTTTTTTTCCAGCTCATAAAATGATAGGTCAAAATGCAGCCTGTTTCTTCCCGCCTTACGTTTCAAAAGAAATTACTATTTCACAGTAAAGCATTTCCTGTAATTCTTGAGCCAGAATTCTGTAATGTCATATAGAACTAGATACTTGTAGAGTAGGGATCTAAAAAACAAGGAAAACCCTGTCAGTCACCTTTTATATCATCCTTCTCTTCTTGACGATGCTGTGAGAACTTCTTACTGGGCTCATCTCTGAAAGCCTTTTCCCTACAGCTTCACCTTGTTGTTTGGACAATTTAAGAAGCACATTAACTTGAAAATATTTCAGTGCCTCCTGGCTTTGGCATCGTGTAGGGAAATTTAGCATTTTTAATTATAAACAGCAGCTGTGTTAACATGTACATTTCCTGTGAATGGTTATTGTTGCATCTACTGTCTCTCTGCAGAGTAATATTTGGTTTAAAATACATTTACTGACATCGGGGTGATGACTCATAGGGAGAGGCAGGAATGAGCCACGTTCCCCACATTCTTGTGAATGAGCTCATATTTTTATGATTGTGTTTTCTGAGGCCTGTGTTTTATCATGTCTGAAAACAGATCATTTCATGGAAAGTAGACCTGCCAGCAGAAATGTAGCTTCCAAGAGTTTGCTTGTGTTTCCCAAGAAATGGTAAAATGATCATTCTCCCGGTGGCGTTTCAGTTGACACAGTTGCTTCCGTCCTTCATTTTGACGAAGCTATGAAGAATCAAAGGTGATATTTTTGTATGAGTCTTTGTCACACATACTTACTTGTTGGTGGTGTTATTTTTCAATTCGATGTTTTCTTAACTGACATTTCCATTTGTAAAGACAAGAATCAAACCTTTTTGCTTTTTCTTTCCCTTAAAGTAGTGTGTAAAGGACCCAACAACACCTATTTAAGTATAGGTAATTTAAGAAGGCTAAGGAAATGCTACACTTTACCATTCTACATACATTTGTCCAACTTGTCAAACACTGCTGGATTTTCTTTCCGTGGACAATGTAGCATCTCATTGCATAGTGAATTGGACTATAACTATGATCCTTGTACTATATAAACCCTCTAAGTATGTAAGTGCTTCTCCAAGATATCTCCCACACACCTAGAATGTATAAAGAAGCAAATCTATTAGCGCTGGTGGTGGATGACCATACAAAGTAATTTGTTGCTCTGACGTCATCCCAAGCTACATTCTGGAGCCCAAACCATTGGGGCTAACCCATGTGGCCTGCCAGATACTTTGGGTGTGGGTGCTGGTATACCCGCTTGGGGTTAGGAGGAAATTAGTTGAGAGCATACAGGCAGCTCAGCACTCCCTGCCTGGGATGGGTCAGGTCTGCTAGGTGTGCACAGGAAAGATAGCATGGCAGACTCCAGGTCTTTTCCAGACCATGCAGCACATGCTTGGCAGATTTGGCTTTCAGTGAGACAAAAAGGGTTTATGTGCTATACGCTGCTTCCCAGAGTTGAGGGGGTGAGCATGGCTCCAACTTAGTGGTCCCAGAACTGACAGTAAACAGACCTCCAGCATGTTAAAAGGTCAAGAGAGGCAGAGTCAGCATCCAGGGTTACTGTGACCAAGCTGTTTACCATTTTAAGAGTGCACCTGGTCAGAAAAAACTGCAGATATGCAATAAAGATCAATTTAGACAAAAAAACCCTTCTGAATATGTCATACTATATTTAAAAAATGTACATAGGCTTGGAAGAGAGAGGAAAAAAGAGTATAGACAGTTATAAAAAGAAATAAATAGTTTTAAAAGATAAACTATTTAAAGAGACAGTAAAAGTAATATAAAAAGTCATGTAAAGATGGAAAATACACAGACAATCTGGATTATGTATACTATTGTGTTTTAATTTTTTGACTGCAAATGAGCTAACTGCAGAGAGATATTTGATTGTGGGGGCTGCTAAGCTAAACCAACATATATATTTTAAAGGTACCTTGGCTTCAAAATTTGAGTTTAAGGATATGTTACTTTGGAAAAAAGAGTCTGCTTTTATATCTGTAAGAATTATAATTCTTGCTTCATACCTGTTTTGTTATATGTAATTTTACTATGTAAAGTTAAAACCATACTTTTAATTTAGACAGAAAAGGGGAGGTGATGTAGGATTCTCCTCTGTATGCTGTGAATATGTTTTATTACCATTGGTAAATAAAGAAGCTTCATTGGGCTATGGCAAAGCCGAATAAATCCAGGTAGGAATTCTGCACAGAGATATATAAAGAGAGTAGGCAGAGTCAGGGAGACACCATGTAACTGCCAAAGACAAAAACCTTATCAGTAAGCCACAGTCCCATGTCAATACACAGATTACTAGAAATGGGATAATTTAAGATGTAAAAGTTAGTTAATAAGAATCCAGAGCTAATACAACAACTCTGATGACTATTCTTTGTAGATCATTTCAGTTACAACACCATATTCTTTACAAAGAATGAGCTATGATAACCGTAATTTCACTTGTAAGTGAGTACATTTATTAAACACGTAGCTGGAAAAAGGTAAAGAAGAAACAGCAAGCAACAGGCAGAAAACGTCATCAGTCGGTGTGTGCTTAATAACCAGCATAAGTTACACAGTCTCTGGTTGGAGTTCTCCATTGAGAGTCTTGGGTGGGGCAGAAATTTTGTTTGGTGAAGCTTCCATGTAAGAGACCAAGTGGCAGATAGATTCACATCAAGTCTGAAACCAGAGCTTACGATCCTTTACCTGAGATCAGGCTTCCCCAGAGACTTTCAGATAAAAATTTGAATTGTAGTTTTAAAAATGAGAGATGGCTGTAGAAGTGGCCCAGAAGATAAGAGCAATTGCTGTTTTTTACAAAGGACATGAGTTTGGTTCTCATTACCCACATCTGGCAGCTCTCAAGTACCTGCACTTCTTTTTTTAAAAAAAATAATTTAATTTAATTGTGTGTGTGTGTATTTTTTCTGAGACAGGGTTTCTCTGTGTTGCTTTGGAGCCAGTCCTGGAACAAGCTCTTGAAGACCAGGCTGACCTCGAACTCATAGAGATCCGCCTGCCGCTGACCCCAGAGTGCTGGGATTAAAGGCATGCACCAACACCACCCAGCTAATTTTATTTTTTTAAAAAAGAAAACAAACTATCTTTCTTCATTTTACATACCAATCCCAGTTCCCATTCCCTCCCCTCCCCCATTCCCTCCATATTCCCTCCCACCCCACCCCATCTGCTCTTCAGAGAGGCTAAGGCACATTGCTTAGGGGAAGGTCTAAGGACCCCCTACTATATCTAGGCTGGGCAAGGTATTCGTCCAAAGAGAATAAATCTCCAAAAAGCCAGTACAAGCAGTCGGGATAAATCCTGGTGCCATTGGCAGTGGCCCTGCAGTCTGTCTCAGCCGTGCAACTGTCACCCACATTCAGAGGATCTAGTTTGGTCTTATGCTGGTTCCTTCCCTGTCCAACTGGAGTTGATGAGCTCCCATTAGCACAGATAAACTGAGTGGGTGACCCCCATCATGGTCTTGACTTCCTTGCTCATATTTCCACTTCTCCCACTCTTTGCCTGGACTTTGGGAGCTCAGTCCAGTGCTCTGCCGCAGATCTCTGCCTCTGTTTCCAACAGTTGCTGGATGAAGGTTCTATGGTGACATTTAAGATAGTCATCTATTTGACTACAGGGCAAGGCCAGTTCAGGCACCCCCTCAACACTATTGCTTAGGTGTTGGAGGAGGCTTCTCATTCATTTCCGGCGGCTCAAATCTGAAATAATGACACAAAACTCCATTAATTAAAACAGCCAATATCTTAATCATATTGCTAGCTAACTTTTATATCTTAAATTAACCCATTTTTATTATTTTGTGTATCATCACATGCTGTGGCTTACCAGCAAGGTTCCAGCATGTCTGTCTCTCATAGTAGCTACATGGCATCTTACTGACTCCACCTAATCTCTCTCTCTCTCTCTCTCTCTCTATATATATATATATATATATATATATANATATATATATGTGTGTGTGTGTGTGTGTGTGTGTGTGTGTGTGTGTGTGTATTCCAAACTTGATATATTCTGCTAAGCCATTGGCCAAAAAAAGCTTCCTATTAACCAATAAAAGCAACATATATACATAAGGACTTCCCACAAAACTTATGGTCTTAGCTGGTGTCATCCTTGTGGATTCCTGGGAGTTTTTCTAGTGCCAAGTTTTTTGCTAGCCCCATAATGGCTCCCTTAATCAAAATATTTCTTTCCATACTCACTATCTCTGTCCTTCCTCCTCCATCTCGACTATCCTGTTCCCTCAAGTTCTCCTCTTTGCTTCCCTTTTTCCCCCTCTTCCCCTTCTGGCCTCCCTTCTCCCCCCACCCCCATGCTCCCAATGTTGTCAAAAAATCTTGTCTATTTCCCCATCCCAGGGGGATATACACATGTTCTTTTTTAGGGTTCACCTTGTTACTTAGCTTTTCTAGGGTTGTGTGTGGGCTATAGGCTCATTATTCTTTGCTTTACAGCTAGTAACCACTTATAAGTATATACCATGTTCATCCCTCTGGGTTACCTCACTCAGGATAGTTTTTTCTAGTTCCATTCATTTGCATGCAAATTTCAAGATGTCATTGTTTTTTAACCACTGAGTAGTACTCCGTTGTGTAAATGTACCATATTTTCTTTATCCATTCTTCATTTGAGGGACATCTAGTTTTTTTCCAGGCTCTGGCTATTAAAAATAATGCTGATATTAAGATAGTTGAACAAATGTCCTTTTAGTATGATTGAGCATCCTTTGGATTTATGCCCAAGAGTGGCATTGCTGGATCTTGAGGTAGGTTGATTCCCAATGTTCTGAGAAACCACCATACTGATTTCCAGAGTAGTTGTACAAGTTTGCATTCTAATTTCTTGAGTTCTTTATATGTTTTGGAGATGTCATAGTGTTCCTATATACAAATGATAAGGAAGCTGAGAAAGAAATCAGAGAAATCTCACCCTTCACAATAGCCACAAATAACAAAATATCTTGGAGTGACACTAACCAAAGAAGTAAAAGATCTGTTTGACAAGAACTTTAAGTCTCTGAAGAAGATACCAGAAAATAGAAAGATCTCCAATGATCTTTGATATTGTAGGATCAACATAATAAAAATGGCAATCCTATCAAAAGCAATCTTTAGATTCAATGCAATCCCCATCAAAATCCAACACAATTCTTCACAGACCTTGAGAGAACAATAATCAACTTCATATGGAAAAAACAAAAACCCAGGATAGCCAAAACAATCCTGTACAATAAAGAAACTTCTGGAGGCATCACCATCCATGACATCAAGCTCTATTAGAGATCTACAGTAATGAAAACAGCTTGGTATTAGCAGAAAACAGACAGGCTGACCAATGGAATTGTATCAAAGACCTGAATATTAATTCACACAACTATGAACACCTGATTTTTGACCAAGAAGCTAAAATTTTACCATGAAAAAAATGAAACCATCTTTAGCTAATGGTGCTGGCATATCTGAATGTCAACATGTAGAAGAATGCAAATAGATCCATATCTATCCCTATGCACAAAACTCAAGTCCAAATGGATAAAACACCTTAATATAAATCTGACCACACTGAACTGAATAGAAGATGCCTTCAATGCATGGGCACAATTCCTAACTATAACCCCAGTAGCACAGAAAATGAGAGCAACAATAAATAAATGGGATCTCCTGAAACTGAAAAGTTTCTGTAAAGCAAAGGACACAATCAAAAAAGACAAAAGGCAGCCTACTGAATAGGCAGAGATCTTCACCAACCCCACATTATTGTGAATAATCTCAAAGCACTTGCATTTCTAGCTCCAAGAGATACAAAACCCCCTTCTTGCATCTATAAGCACTAATGGCATACATTCACAGACACATACACATGAACAAAATATAATGATATTTTTTCAAGAAAATGAAAATAGAAATAATTTTCACCCAGGAAGACATGCTTATTATCACATCTAAAGTCCAATTAAAGTTTTGTCTAAAACATTACCTTGGCAAACACTTGATTGTACAGTATCTGAATGCACATTTTCACTTGTTCACCCCTATGGATATGTTAGCATACTTGCTTACACTTTATGTATACTTTAGCAGCAATTAGATGCTCTTGGTCTCTAAGTGGTGAGCTGTGTCCATGTGTCACAATTAGCAGATGTCACAGTACTCAAAGGTTTCAGTGTGTATAGTTAACACACGACCAAGAAAAGGAGTTTGTGGGTCACTGACCTTGCAGGGTGTTACTATGGTATGTGTTTGCAGCTAAGAGTTCACTGAGTGTGGTCAGTGGTGACAGGCTTGCAAATGCCTGTCCCAGTGGCACCACAACCATCTGTGCTAGTCCAAGTTCTGATGCATAATGAGTGTCCAAGGGTGTATTTTTTGTTTTCTTTTTATTTACTGCATGTGCACATTTGTGTAAGAACTGTGGTGTGCTTAAGTGTGTAAAGGTCAGCAGACCTTGGGTCTTAGCCCTCAACTCCAACTTAAGGTTTCTTTATGTTCCTTTTGCTATGTGCATCCAGCTGGTTTGCAACGTACTTGAGACTTCTCCCATTTCTGCCTTCTATTTTCACCGTATGTACTTCAGGATCATTGATGTTTGTGTTGTGTGCCTGACTTTTACATGGGCTCTGCAGATATGACCACAGTTTCTCAGCTCCTGTGGGATCACTGGTACATATGCTTGTGTGCCCAGCTTTTACATATACTCAGGGGACTTGAAACATATGTTGTGTGTCTGTCTTTTACATAGGCTCAGGGGATTTGAACCCAGGATCTCTTGCTTATATGGGATCACCAATGCATGTATTATGTGCCAAGTTTTACACGCCTCTGTGGCTCTGAACTCAGGTTCCCCTTGCATGGGTGGAAGTGCCTTATGGATTGGTCTATTTCCTCAGCTCTGGATCAGCATTCCTGGCTTGGTGTTTTCTAAGCACATTTTGAAGCTATCTTGATAATCCTTGTTCATAGGCTATGAGAGCAATCAATCAGCCAGTGAGGACAGACAAAGATGTAACTAAATGCACGCTGTGTAAAATATTGTTCTGTTTTTGTTGTTGTTGCTGCTGTTTTATTTGCAACAGATGGGTCATTTTGTGGTGTTAAGGAATGTAGCAGACACTACCAGTGTGATACTTTATACTCAGAAAAAAGTACGGACATGAAGTATGGCATTACATTCTGGCCGTCTTCCTGTAGTTACCCTTGGAGTTTCCTCCGATAACCCAAGAAGAGAAATATTTATTTTTCACCAAAATAAGAGTCCTTCAAGTCTTTTATATTCCACGAATATGAAAATTTAATTTAGACTTAGTCTCTTAGGAAACTTTCAATAGTGAACCATGTTACTTTGCCAGTGTTTGGAGGAAGGTAGGATGTCCACTTGAATGCCTCCAGGGTTTTCAAAAGATGTTTTGGAATGTCTTAAATTTTTTTGTGTAAATTTTTGTGTGTGTGTGTGAACCTAGAAGAATCTTGATTGTTGCATTATAAGTTACTTGTAGACTTTGGAGGCATCTTTAGCATTCAATGGGGATTATATCCTACCCCCTACCATAAGATTCAATGCCACTTTGAAACACTTCACAAAGACAACTGTATGGAATGTTGGAAAAGCTGTTCATTAACCACATTTGTGCTTTTGAAGAAGACAGATGTGCTGCCCCATGTTGTCACTTAATTTGTGTGAACGAATTCTGTTGGTCATCATTTTGACTCACTTGACCTTGTATGTTACAAAAAAACTTCCCAATCCCAGAATCATTTTCTCACTAAGTTGTTTCTGCTGCACTAATATGCAGTAAAACTGAAAGTTTTAATTGGTGGTCCACTTGAGAAATAGTAAAAGAAAGAAATACCTTTAGCTGTGATAAAGTGAATTTCTCCCTCTTATCGTCTGTATTGCACACCTTTTTTTAATCATTAGGAAGGCATTTAAAATGTCTAACAGTAGAAGAACTTTCTTAGTTATGGTTTGTCTTGGATATTTTCGAGGAAGAAGACCTTCAGGGACCAGGTAGAAATACACATTACTTTGAGAAGCGGAAGACAGTGGATGGGTTAGCGATGAATGAAACCAGCTGTGTGTGCAAGCTGGCTGTTCCCTAAGCTAGGAGCCTGTCTTTCTATGGCATCCTGGACACATGTGTCAGGTGTCTTTGGTGACCACATCCAGATTTTGAGAGACATTTTTGAATTGAAGGAGAAGCACATACTAAGCCTACATCCTGTCATAGTGAATGGCTGGCAGGGAGTTATTGCCCATTGAGCCAAGTCTCAGTTTAACAGGCAATAATAGACTATTTTTACTCAAAGTCGGAATGAATGTAAAGAAGACTTTTCCAAACTCTGTGATGAAAACATTTTTAAGTAGAAACAGATATTATTGGATGAATTGTGTTGTGTTTAGTAATCATTCCAATTTAGAAACTAATGTATAGCATAATTCTAAGCGAGACATAGACACTGAATTTTATATAAAGATAATAAGGATTTAATCATGTATGCATATAACACATACATGCATGTAGATTTTGTTTAGAGTGTTTTAGAATGCACATTTATTATATAACATTTGCAGACTTTTTTAACAGGAATTATTCTTTGTTTTACAATTCTCTGTGATTGCTCATGCAAAATAAGATGCATGCCAGGAGGTATTGGTGTGCACTTTTTATCCTAGCACTCAAGAGGCTGAGGTAGCTAGATCTCTGTGAGTTCAAAGCCAGTATGGTCTACAGAGTGAGTTCCAGTACAGCCGGGACTGTTTCATAGGGAATCCCTGTCTCAAAAAACAAAACAACAACAAAAAATAAGACTCACTGTTAGATATTAGATTTAATGCAATATTTGATATGTTGCAAAGACATTTTAATACAAATTGAAAGAGTTTTCATCAAATACAAGATTGTCTATCTATCACACAAGTACTGTATTTTTTTCATGGTAAGAGGGCATAAAAGAATATTGTGTATCGAGAAAAAAGGTAGCATTTCTAAACATTCAGACCCACAACTCAAATTCTATCATGAGAAAAACATCAAGTGAGTATGAATTTAGGATGCCTTGAAATACCCCACACTAGTTCTGTTTAGAATTCTCAGAATCATCAAAAACTGGGAAAGTCTAAAAAATCTGTCAAGCTAAAAAGAGTTTGAGACAAAACAGCTACATTTTGAAGAATGTTGGTTGGATTTTGAAACTGTTAAAAAAAACAGTGCTAAGTTAAATTAACTAAATCTGAATTCACTGTGGACATTTGTTCATAATAATATTACCTATTTCCCTTGATAACTATACAGATCATTTTTTCTGTAAACATAAAATGCATTATATAAATGAAATCTAATTGTAAATAGAAAAATATGTATAAGGCAACATTACTTCTTCTAGTGCACATTTCTACAAACAGAAGACAAAATGTAATTATGCTCGAGTTAAACATTGAAAGATTTGAGATATAAAAGACACAAGCCTCCTAGTGCAACTGAATACTGGAGAATCGTCTCTGTTTGCAAGAAAATTGATCCCTCATTCTGAGCAGTTGTTTTCAGATGGAACTTAAGGAATGCCAGCTAGCATAGGTTTTACCCTAGTGGATAAACATAGATCTTTTCCTGTGTAGAGAAACTGCTATCTCCCGCTCACCTTCAAAATATCTTACAAAATATATTTGTGTGAGATTTATATTAAAACTTGTTCTGAAAATATACATTTGATGATTCCAAGTTCCAATTTGTTTTTCAATATTTTTAATATCAGGATGCACTGGGACATATGAATGAACAACTATGTCAGACCCGGACACAGCTTAGGCTGATATCCAGGATCCTAGTTCTTGTGATACAGAGAGCAGAGACCCAAGTTCCAGGACAGAATGGGCTACATAGCAAGATGCTGTATCAATGACTAAGTACCAAAACTGTCATATATGATAATAATGTTATAGATGTGTTTTGTATAAGTTACACTCTTATGCATACATTTATGTATCAACTCTCTTTTTAAGTATTCCTGTGATATGGATAATATTTTATCTTCATTTTAAATATGAAAGAAAAAAGATATAGTCACATCACTTTACATAGACAATGTGATAGTACCAAATCCATCACATGCAGTCAAGTTCAGAGCTAAGGGTTAATTATTGTATGATAAATTATCCAGGGAGAATTTTAGTAGAAAACATCCTAAAATGGCAAAACTTATTAAAATGTGTTTTTAATATGTTTATAATAACATTATTGGCCTAAATATTCAAAGCAGGCCTGAGAATGTAGTTCAGTTGTTGGAGTGCTTGCCTAGAACTCATGACACTGGGTCCAAATCCCAACATCCCAGAGGCAAAACACTTATGGTTGCATGTATCTATATTCTCAGCATTCAGGAGGATGTGGCAGGAGGATCAGATGTTCAATGTTCATCCTGGGCAATATGAGATTCTGTCTTAAAATAATAAAACACATGTTGAAAAATATTAGAAAGCTATTTTATTTCAAGGTACCTCTGAATAATAATTTAGGTTAAGCTATTGGATTATGTGTGACATTTAAGTTGAAAGAGAAGGTAGGAGCATTTTTTCCTTAATAACCCACTAGCCATTCATGGGGTGGTGCTCCTATGCTAGGCCAAAATCCCATGTTCAGAAAATAGCCAGGACATTGGTCCCAGTCAAAGAAGAAAGTAAAGAAAGCAAAATCATCTAAATATTATTTATTTCATGATTAAATATCATCTGTGCTTTAATTATAAATGAAGTCATTTAATGAACACTTAGAGTCATATTAATAAATTAATATATCTAATGCATTTAAATGTACTTTGTACAATTGAATAAATTTGCCTTTTTCTCTATTATCGTCTTTGTCTTCCTTTCCTAATGAGCTTTCATTGATATTAAATGGCAGCTGAAGTGAATAGTAGAACCATCAAAATATATTTTTAACAAATGTAAGTTTAATGTGTTTTTAAGTACATAAACATTTTGGTATTTACAAAATTTTCTTTTAAATTTTATTTTATTGATAAATTAGTCTCTTTTTCTTCCTTTATTTATTTATAGCTATTTAAATGCAAGTCATTATGTTCTACCATTTATTGCATATTAGTTAATATTTTCAGAATATTTGGAACTGGAGTTCACTGGCACTCTCTCAAAGGAAATATTTGAAAACAACAATCTTCTCCACCAATAGAATGTTTATTGCAGCAGTCAAATATCTTTTTATGATTAAGAAGCTAAATTAACTGCTTATATTTGAAAGAATTCTTAGGCTTAATTGGGAGTGGAAAGAAACAAACTAAGCTATGTCCTTAGTGAGATACTTAGAGTCTCGTTGTTATAATGCAGCCTTTCTTTTTACACTCCTAAAGTTGGCTTGATTTTCCTTCACTGGGGAATAAGATTGGATTATTTCCCAAGTATTGGCAATTGCATTAAAATCTTTAAATTGTTAAGTTACTATTTTAATGATGTTTGAAAATAATGCATAGAAATTAGAGATTTATAATCTCCATAGAATACATAAATATTAGGACTGAGCTACCTTAAATCTTCTATCTTAAGTGACTGACAACAAATCTGATTTATTTCTGAGTACAAATACATGGAAGGGCACTTGAAATCCGCCTGAGCATCTCTTAAAAGGCAGCGCTTTTCAGCCACTTGAAAGTATTTTTATCACGTCTAGAATAACTCTGGATATAAAGTATGCGACAAGATATTAAAAGTCAGTAAAAATTTATGTGAAACAGTGTTTGCAAATTTTGATAACTGCCTTTAATTCTTGTTACTTCCCTTTTAAAGTTCCTTTTAAATTAGGTATTAGATTAGGTTAAATTAGATATTAGATTAAAAAGGGGGAGGGAGGAAGAGAACATGAGGGAACGGGATGGTTGAGATGCTGCGAAGGACAGGGAGGGAGAGCAAGGAAAGAGATATCTTGACTGTGGGAGCCATTATGGGACTAGCGTGAAAACTGGCACCAGGGAAATTCCTAGGAATCCTAGGATAACCCTAGCTAAGTAAGACCTGAAGCAGTAGTGGAGAGGGTGCCTGAACTGGCCTTCCCCTGTAATCAGATTAATTACTACCTTAATTGTTATCATAAAACTTTCATTCAGTAACTGATGGAAGCAGATGCAGAGATTCACAGCTAAGCACTGGGCTGAGTTTCCGGAGACCAGTCGAAAAGGAGGATCAATAATATGAGTAAAGGGGCAAGTCCATGATGACCCAAAGAAACAGCTGACCTGAGCTAGTGGGAGCTCACTGCCTCTAGACTGATAATGGAGGAACCTGCATAGTGCCAAACTAGGCCCTCTTATGTGGATGACAGTACTGTGGCTTGGGCATTCTGTGGGTCTACTGGCAGTGGTACCAGGATTTATCCCCTTGTGCTTGAACTGGCTTTTCGGAGCCCATTTTCTTTGGAGGGGTATCTTGTTCAGCTTAAATATAGAGCGGATGGCCTTGGTCCTTCCTCAAAGTGATGTGTCAGACTTTGTTGATTCCCCATGGGAAACCTCACCCTCTATGAGGTATGGATGGGGGGGAAGCTGGAGGAGGGGAGGGATTGAGAACTGAAATAGGTATGCAAAATTTTCATGGTTATAAAAAGTAAATAAATAAACTTTTAAAAAGCTATTTAAGTGAGAAGGACCAGATATTGCACTAGGAAATAAAGATTAGAAAATGCTGTTTTGCATCTACTCATTTCAGGATATATTGTCATTACCCTGTTTATACTTGATAGGCAAATTTAGCTAAAACTCAGGGCTGATAGGTAGTTTCACCAGCCATGCTGCGCTTAGCTGATTAACATGTATTCACACTTACAACTAATTAAAACTAATTCGAACCATCCACGAAGGCAACTTTCAGAAACACTAGGAGCATTGGCAACTTTGAGTCTTGTAGTCTCTTCTTTATTTCTATGTCCTTGTACTCTTTCCAGATCTGAGATTTTTCTCCTTTTATATCTCCGTGCAGGTCTTCGGAGTGTTGACTTGTTTGGGAAATGTCTCATTAAACATGAGTATTTACAAGCTGAACTCAAGATTATTTATTTTTCCCTCAAAAGGTGTAATTACCATTTCTATAGTCAGCTAATATCCTGTGACCAGACTGAAAATTACACATTTGTAAACTACTGTAATTGTTTCTATGGATCCCTTCACAAAAGCTCCTCTTCAGAGCAGAAGCCTGGCTCTGTGAACTGGACTAAGGAACTGTAAACACTGTATTGTCAATAGTCATTGAAAGCAAAGAGAATGACCAGATGAGGGGAATTTAGCAATGTGACTCCTTCTTACAAACTAATGGGCTTATTGTTAAATCTACAATTAGCTTCCATTTTCATACAGACCTTAAAATACAGCAAAGACAAAGTGTGATGTATTGTGTTCCAGTGGTATTGATGAAAGTGTGGACTGTCGTGTTGCCAGCTCTGGGTGGCATAATGTGCTTCAAATATTAATCAGATATTTGCCCAATTTATACTTCTATGTTTCAGAAATGAGCTCTTTGCCAGGATTCTCCTGCCTCAAAATGTGCCAAGATGTTATAATTTAGCACACCCCTCTAGAGGACGTGGGGTCTTTGAAATATTGGAAGAAAGATCATCTGTCATTATATTTACAAAGTTGATTTTCAAAGTATCTATTTTAAGAGGGACAGTTATTGAAGTGAATGAATTAGAAAAAGCATGGTTACAGAAAGAAAATATTTTCTTGCTTTTCTTATTCTCCCCAAAGATCATTTTGATTTTGAGTTTTTCCCTTGTACTATGCAATGATTTTATCTTCCTTCCTTAAGAACAGGTTCAGTGAATCAATTAATTAAATTTCCCTTATGAAGCCCTGATTTAACAGTGGGAAAGGTTTTATTTCTCTTTAAAGATGCATGCTAATAGAAGGACTGCTTACTCCCTGCAAGGTTATATTTAGACACTTGGCAGGATGGCAGTGCTCGCGCCCAGTGTTCCATGCCCTGTGCATGGAACTTTGTGGTCAAGGTTATTCTGCGGTATGACAGGAAAGTTATACTGTCATCCCAATCTGTGCTACCATGTTTATTGAAACAAAAATCCAAAATCCCTCCATAGGAAACAAAAGAGCCCGAAGGAACACTATTTTCCAGTATGAAAAGCAGTTGGATAGAAGATAGAAATAGGAGACCAGGATGGAGAAATGCATTGGAGAAGAAAATACACTTTATTCTTGCTGAAATTTTCTGTTTCCTATTCGTTTTTTTCTTCTGATTACAAGCAGTATTCTAGAAAAACGGTGACAGACATAGTAACTAAGATTCTAAGCAAAGAAAATCCACAGGACTCAATAAACGCAACCACGTGTGCATGCATATGTGTGAGAGTACTGTGTGTTTTTGTGAATATGCGTGAGAGTTGAATGTGTTTGTGAGTGTGTGAGAGTGTGTTAAGGGTGTGTAAGTTTGTGTTTGTGAATGTGTGTGAGAAAGTGTGTGAGTCACTTGAAATTATAGCTGGATGTAATCCTCCTTCCTACCTTCTCTTCTACCTTCTGTGTCTGACTGCAATAAGGGAGAACACAACCTTCTAAATGCTGACCTTAATAAACGTTCTTGCCCTTCACCTCACAGACATTAATAACAGTACAGGTGACTGCTCTGTGCCTAAGGTCCTCAGTTAAGTTATTGCCATGAGTGAAGATCAGGAACTACTTCAGAGGCACTTCAATGCCCTTGGGAAGTATCCCCAAGGCAGTGCTTCAGCTGAAGCAGATGAGAAACCAAATTAGACACCCGAGAAAGGCAAAGGAAGAAAGCTCCACTCTGCAGATTCCTCCCCCTCTTCTTCTTCCCCCTCCCCCTCTTTCTCTCCCTCTTTCTCCAAGTCTCCTTCCTTTCTCCTCTTCCTCTTCTCAGTCGCTTGACTCCTCCTGCTGACTCTTCCCTCTCTTCCTCCTGCTTTTCTTCCTTCTTCTTCTTCCTGCCCTCCTCATCTTTCTCCCTATAAACCCTTTGCCTCCTCCCTCCCTCAGTCTCCCCCCAAAGCTGTTTCTGACTTTCAGGGTCAACTACAAAGACAGAGATGTCCCCAGTATGTGTGTAGCTCTCATGAAGATCCCAAGGATGGTGGCTAAAAAGGAAGTAAGAGAAAATTCCAGTTCATGTATCCAAATTTAAAAAATGCAATTTCGATTTTGTTTTATTTCTTCTCTTGTTGGTCAAATTGAATTTTCAAATGATTTTGAAGTGATAAAAATACTTAGAGTTAATTCAAATTGCCCTTTATTTGGGAATGTACGGGCTGCCATGTAGTGCCAGTGTTGTTACAGCAATTAGTGATTCAAGCTTAGAGGAACAAGAATACAAATAACGTGAATGTGCTTTAACAATATAGATCCAATCTCATGTATGAAAATAATTGCCTATATTTTGTAGGTCTTAACATTAGAAAGATACTATTTTAATAGGTTCTGATCACTGTGTCATATTTTAGCTTTTCCAAGATCAATCAATCAATCATCCCGTGTGTGTGTGTGTGTGTGTGTGTGTGTGTGTGTGTGTGTGTGTTTGTGTTTGAATTTAAGGACTGAACAGGCTGGTCAAGCATTTTTATGATTGAACAACACATATCAGCCCAGTAGTGTATTTCTGATCAATGTGTTAAAATGGTTACATGTCCTGAAAAAAATCTTTTGAGGGTTTTATTTAAATTTTTGAACTTTGAATTTTATTATTTATTTATGTGTTCTTTTTATTCTGTGTGATTAGTCTTCATTGCCAACTTGATAGGACTGAGAGATGCCTGAATGATAATACACCCACTTCTAGGTGTGTGCCTTAGGGAACTTCCTGGGAAGATTGATTAAGGGGAGAAGGCTGATAGTGCAAGTGGCACCATCTGGTAGAGCAGGATCTGAGATAGAATTGTGGAGGGAAAGGGAAAAGTTTGCTTACACAGGTGTTCCCTGCCTCTTTTTCCTCTCCACCTTGTGTGAGCTGCTATACTGCAACATACCCTTCTTGCTGTGATGGATTAAATCATGATTAAGAGGAAGTCCTTCCTCTTTCAAATCACTTTGGTTGGGTGTTTGATTATAGTTACGAAAAATACCTAAGTACTCCATTGTAAACATGATATTCAGGAGTCACCCCTCCTGTTTTTTACTTGATGTCTAGTTTGATGATTCTCATAGAATAAACATGAATGGCATTAGCCTCAAGTAATCACTTTCAAAATTTAGTTTGTCCACCTACTGTCTCTGGACTATCAACATATATCACTTAGATTTATCTTTTCAAAGCTCTCCACTGGTTTCTAAGGAGAAGGGTAATGCCTAAGGTTGAAATTATGTATAAATATATAAAATGAGAAATATTGGAGAGCCTCTTTATGATTCAAATCATCTTACCTGTTTCTATGGATGAATGGAGCAATGAGAAGGTCGATTACATTTATTACCAGTCATTCAGAGTGAAGTAGCAGTTTTCTTTTTTTGGACTAAATTTTTATACAAAGAGATATAGAAGTTGAGGAATTCCAAGATGCTTCTGAAACATAATATATAGTGAGGATACTTTGAAGAAGAAACATATTAATCACAGGCACTTCAGTAGAGAAAAACTAACGTAAGACTTTCTGAAAATACTATAGCCTTGCTTGGTAATTTGTTTATTTTCACACATTATTATTTTAAATACATTTTCAACAAATTTCTGCATTGTTATCGTTTGAGGCAAACATTTTTCTGGCTCATGATGTCACAATGTCTGGAAAAGTAGAGTTAAGCAAATTTAATTCCTACTTTCATTGATTTGTAGATTAACCTATCTGAATTACAGCTTTATTGTCTTTAAGAATCCATATTAATTTTCCAGTATTACCATCAATTAAGTTTTGGCACAACTGCTTGATAAGAATATCAGGTCATTGACTTTATATGTCATCTATCTATCATCTATCTGCTATTCATCATCTATCTACTATCTATCTGTCTATCTATCTATTTATCTATCTATCTATCTGCTATTCATCCACCCATCTACCTACTATCTATCTGTCATCCACCTATCTACTATCTATCTTTCTTTCTATCTACAGCTGTACTTATTCATTATTATGGATCCTTGAGTTCCTTTTTACTTCACAAGCCGTCTTCCAACCATTATGGTCTACCTGTTTTGAAAATTATTAGCATGGAAAGAACCTTAGAGAACCTTTATGAAATTTGTTCCTTTATTCCATCTTAAGGTTATTTATTGTTTTCTTTTGACGAATTTGTTGAAATGGAGTAAATATATAAATTTGTTTTGCATATTTGAGGTCCTAAAATTGGAATGTTTATCTCTTTGTATTTGAACAAACTATTCATATACTCCATCACATAAAGACAGGGTCTGTAATAGACTGAAAGATTTTGGTTGTAATTTTTGAACCACTTTAAATTGAAAGTAAATATCATTGGGCAAAATGAAAGATTTATTAATGGAATAAATGAATGACTGTATCCATAAGACAAATTCTCAATATTTGTAATTTACATTGTCTAGATTCTATTTCAGGCTTGGGTTTACTGAAAAAAAAATGCATCCTTGGGCTCATTTGCCTCAAAAGAGAAAATATAGCTGTTTTAAAAGTAAATTTGTAATTGGTCATTTCTTAATGTAATGAAAATTATTGTGATGATGGTGTGTATTGAATGGACTTCTTAAGGACAGAACATAGGAATTAATTGCAATTATCAGATAAGTGTTGCATAGCTCAGGACCTGGATCAGACATCTCAGTTTTCCTTAACCTATCTTTCATAGTTAGATTTTTTTGAAAATTGATTTTTAAAAAAAGATGCATGTTATTTTCTTGTTTTCATTAGGAAACTTTTTATGTGATCATAAGACTATAGGGTATAATTAGATGAAATGACAGAGGAAATCCTAGGGGATAGATTTTATACCAGCATAGGTATACCTAGACTTTTTTTCCTTTTAATGTTGGCATTCTTGATTAGAACAGCAGGGGTTCCCGTGAAGAATGATTCAGAGTTTATTAGTGTAAATTATATTCCACATTTAGAATACTTTCAAAAACAATGTCATGAATATGCATTCTTGGCCTGTGGCTGCAGATTTTCTCCCTCTGCTCCCCGGTCGCAGACACTTTCCAGGTGCCCAATATGTGCAGTGCCCTGTGACAGATTGTGAGGAGGCACACACCAAAAATAATGGCATTAGGGTGAGTTGGAAGATAAGCGTGCAAGTGGAATTCTTTTCAGTGATCACCTGCAGAAACATTCTGAACCATCAGCATGCACAAGGTATCTGAAACTATACAGAATTAGACTAGAAACATTCAACTTCTTTGGAGACCTTATTAAGTTAATTTACAACAGGATGATTTATTATCTGCTTTGAGAATTTTTTATCAACTTAAAATGCATCGAAGAGTACAGTAGTAGGACACTGGTATGCTTGATAGAATTGTATAGTTATTGAAAGATGGTGGTGGTGGTGGTGGTGATGATGGGGAAGAGTTGTAATTGGTGATTAGTGAGAATAATAATTGTGATGTTATTTCTGATGATGATAATGCTGATGATGGTGACAATAATGATGGTGGTGGTAGTTATTGGTGATGATGGGAATGATGGAGGTGGTGAACATAGAGATTGGTGGTGATGATAATGACTGCAACGATGCTGCCGATGGTATGATGGTGGTAACCATGCTTTGTGTTGTTGAAGGTGGTGAGAGTGATGGTGATCATTTAAGTAAAACAATTATTTGATTTTGTTTTTTTTAAGTTTTCATTTTTGAAGCAGGAGTTTATTCCATGGTGAGAGGCCTATGGATTGCTCATTCTGTATATTACGCTGAACTTCATAAAACAGCAGTGAAACGCTTATGAAAGTAATCATAAAAGATAAATATGGATAGGTCTTCTTATCTGTCAGACACATGAAACATGAATCATAATATGTGCCAAAGACAAAATGTCAGGCCATTGGTCATGGGCTAAAACACACACACACACACACATACACACGCACGCACACACACACAGAGTTAACTGTTGAAATGTAAGGTTTCTTTTGGCTCACCATTTTTGAGCTCAAGCCGCAATCAGTTGCCTTCTTGGCATCTTGGAATTAGAGTAAATATTACATCAATAAGTACAAAAATGCGTAAATGACCTGAGAAAGAAGGAATGTTATTGGGTCTTATTTGAGGGGTAGTTAACTAAGAATACCTCCAAGTTCTTTCTAGAGAACAAGTAGATGTAAAGATGACCCTACTCAAACAGGAAAATAAAAATGGACAGCTGCAGAAAGGACGTCAGGGACACTGGGGGTTATCTGGGGGGAGTTCTGAGCTTGTTCCTAAAACTAAGACTTGAACAACCAGGAAAGACAGAGGACCAAAGATCAGAGAAGAGAAAAGTTACCCTCCAGCGTGTGAGAGGCCCAAGTCCGGATGCTCCCCTCTTCCCATTGGTTCTGTTTAGATACTAGCCCCAGGGGTCTTCCACTTTTTCTCAGGTAAGCTACCTTCATCTTCCTTATCAATCTGTGTTCCTCCAACTCTCTTTCTGGGCTGGTTATGGAGATAACAGCTAGAGATCTAAGCTAGGAGATACCCAGAGCAAAAATAGCAGAGTTCTCCATTGTCGCTGGGTTAAAATCAGAGTTACACATGTGAGAGAAGCTGGCCAGTGTCTCAACCTAAGATGCAAACAGAGATTCAAGAGTCCTGGACATAGATCTTCAGAGAGGTTACAGACTGAGGGGAACAGAAAACACCAGCCACAGAGACATAGGATAAAATGACAAACACCACGAGTATGGACAAGAAGAATAGGAGGAGCCTAAGAGCTGGGAGTGTGCCCTACCCTTGCTCCATGCCTCAGCCTTCCTCTCCTCCCACATTGGTCCTGCCCAGGGCAATGTCCCTCTGGTAGGCTCTTTCCTTACCAGTCTCTTGGTTTCTAATAGTTCCAGTGTCCTGATGGGAAGGCAATCTAGGGAGCAGGGAACAAACAGGATGTTTAAAGGGATCATCCCTGTTAACCAGGTCAATCCCACATTCTACTGATTTCTCTGCAAAAGAGGTTTCCATAATTCCTCTGAGGTCATAGCCTGAGTGACATAACTCCCCTCAGGCTCCACCACCTAAGCCTTTGGCCACTGCCCAGTTCTGTTGCAGGCTCAGGGCTTTTCGGGGTCAGTCTAACCAACAACAGGAAATAGGCTGGTCTTATCCAATATATTTCCCATAGATCATTAAAACACCATCAAAGGATGCTTTTATGTTGCCTATAATCATATGTAATTGTAGTGATGGGGGAGCAGGCCTGCTTTTCGTCCCGCCCAGCTCCCGCACG
>LOJH01013804.1:0-13268 GCA_001685095.1 Ellobius talpinus
TTATTAACCAATGAAAGTAACACATAGACAGATGACCCTCCTCCATCAGCCCTTCAGCTCTATGGGTTAACCTTTGTAGAGATGCCTTTTAAGCTGCACAGTCTTAACTGAGCACCCAGTGGGAAACCTGCTGTGAGGGGTCAGTCTGGCATGAGGAGTAGGAGCTGAGGGCAGGGGTCAGGTCAGTCTGGAGTGAGGAGGAGGAGAGGAGAGATGGTTCCAGGTCCAGCCTGCTGTTCTGGCATGGTAGGACTCTTCATCCTAGAAGATAACTTACACGCTTCCTCTGTATGTCTGCTTTTGAGTTGAGGTGCAGTGAGTGAGGCAGGCGTGCTGAAAGACCCCTTGTCGATCAGTCCCCGACGCAGAGGCTAATGCTCAGGACCGCTCTGGCTTCCCTGAGTGCTCTCTCCTGCTGCTGCCAGCACTGTCTGAAGCATGATTGTTTTATAGGCGTGTCTTTCAAAGCCATTGTCCTGTTATCTAAGCTTGTGGTTGTGTCTCCTGGATATGATTTGTGATGTGTGTGGGCAGCATATATCCTGATTTCAAGGATATACATTAGAAATCTCTGTAAGCATCCATAATGACTCCAAAGGCGAGGCAATACCGCTTTCTTAATGTGGTATTTTGGTTACTTGGGTGTTTCACATAATCCACCCTGACCACTCTCTTCCTGGTCTCCCCATGTCCTCCCACCCTGTCACCTCCCTAGAAGAAAAGAAAAAAGCAAAAAATCCCACCCTGTCACCTCCCTAGAAGAAAAGAAAAAAGCAAAAAAGAAATCCAATTTGTGTTGCCCATACACTCACTGGAGCATGGTCAAATTCCCAACGGCCTGCCCCTTAAAGAAAACCAAGTCCTTCTCCTTCAGCACCCCTCCCCCACCAGAGACTGCACCTCTGCATTCCCAGAACAGTTTTTGAAGTTCTCTTCAATGGCTTTCTGTCTAGACTGTTTTCTTTTTTGGTGGTGGCAGCGGGGGAGGGGGAGTTGTCTCAGAATCTGTGCAGCCCTACCTGTCCTGGAACTCACTGTGTAGACCAGGCTGGCCGTGAACTCACCTGTCTCTGCCTCCCGAGTGCTGCAGTTAAAGGTGTGTGCTACAACACCTTGCAGAACACTTAATTAAAAAAAAAATGTTTCCTGGCAAGCACCTTTTATTGTGTGGAATTGAAAGTGGCAGGCACTGCTCTGTGCAAGTGTCTACTGTTCTGGAGGAGGAAGAACCATCTTCGAAATAACAAGCTGGGGAATATGGTGTCTGTGTCTTTTCCACTGTGGAATAACAATGGAGAAAGCAAGAGAAACAGTTTGGAATGAAACTGTTTGGAAGTGCATCATGACTTTTCCGTGGCCTTGGCAACAGGTTAAAGCATGGCGGCAGGACCAAGAGCTGGCCGAACGTCTTCTCATTCATACCGTGGGAGAAAGAACAAGGACTGGGGCAAGGTTACAAACCCTCAAATCTACCCCCAGTGACATACTTTCTCTGGCAAGGGTGTGCCTCCTAAAGGTTCCATAACCCCCAAAAGAGCGCCACCAACTGGGCACCAGGTTTTCAAATACTTGAGCCCATGGACAACATCTTATACTCAATCCATAGTAGAGCTATCGGTAATAATGAGAGATTACAATCTCCTTAGCAGCTTGAGACAACCTTCTAAACAAAAAGAAAAGAAGATTAAATGTAATCAGTCAGAATCAGGTTAAAAATAGCAGTTGTGGGGATGGCCACTCTCCTGGGAGTTGTGGAACTTAGCGGGGTAGAATCAGTGTGGAGAGAAAGGGCGGGAGAGCCTCCCTTGCGGTGCTGTTGAGTGCTCAGGAGTTGTAGCTAAGGCAGACAGTGCTGCTACTTAAATACAGGCTGTGTACTCTGGAGGCTTGGCTTTCAGTAACATAACCACCCTGTGCCTGTTCTCACCAGAGAATGAGGAAAATCCCATCACACGGTTGTTTCAGTGACATCAGTAGATGAGTTAATGTCCATGAAGCTCTGTGCTCTGCCGTTTGTCACATGGAAAGAGCTCTAGCCGCTCTCTTTTGAGCCTGGAGACAAACTGGCTCAAAACATTACAGATGACACCTTACACTTTCATAGCTGAGAGCACAGCAAAACTGAGCCCTAACGGTTGGGTTCTGTAACTCCAGAAAGGACCCGATGGCCTGCCTTCAGGCAACTATGACAGGAGGGAGGACAGTAAGGCTTCAGAAACAGGTCACATTCAAGTCCTTGACCTAAATGGCATTAAAAACTAAAGACAGTCAGCTCTGCAAGCCGATTGCTTTATTGTGTATGCTTCTCTTTGATGGGAAATTGGGCAGTGATTCAAGATCAACATACACCATCCTAAAGTAGTTTTGTGCTCACCAGTGGAGTATCTTTTCTCCTACATCTATGTTTGTCCCTGAATGTGCACTAGAGTCCCTAATAGCGCCTTTGGTGCAGGGCTGGTGGTGAGAGCCCAGGAATCGTGCTGGGCAGGCACCTTCTACTTACTGCATTCCCAATCCTCTACTTTTTTTCCTTTTCTGTAAGAAACTCACTTGTGTCATTTTAGAATAAATCTTTCTCAATCTTTGACTTACTCTTCCTACATTTTAAAATTCATTTTCTTAGGCTGTAGTGCACGGGAAGGGGGAGGGAGGGGTCGGAGACCTAGCTGGAGAAGTTTCAGACGCCCACCTAGAGACCTCTGTTAGCCATCTTGGGGTTTTTCTCCTGGGAGTAGCATTATAAACAGATGGTTCATCCACACAGTGAAGTGGGATAATCAAGTCTGAGCTGAGCAGAGGTTAACACAGCAATCTCTGACATTTAGGAGAATGTCCAGGTGACTGGGAGTGATGTCTCTACCAGTATTTGGGATTTTGTTTGTGGTAGTATGAAAATACAGCATAGCAAGGGACCTTTCTGTTCTCATTAGAATTTTTCCTTTATTTTAGGAAGTAGTCCCACCCACAGCAACTTTCCCTCCTTATAGGGAAGAATTGACATCTGCCCCCCCCCACACTTCAGGAAATAGTATATCAGGTTCCTGTGTTGTCAGAGCCCTCTTCCTGACTTTCTCTGGTCTAAGTGTTTGAGTTGTCCAGATTCTGTGTGAGGTGTGGGGTTGGTGAGAATAAGGGCTCTGTGCTGTAGAAGAGGGGTGGGTGGAAGCCAGAAGCCAGGGCAGGGTGAAGCCTGTGCAGAGAGAGTCCTTGTGTGCTCAGAGAAGCTGCCTCCTGCCCTCACCTGTGAGGTTACCTTTGTCATCTACATCACTCAGAACACATTCCTCCCTTTGTATAGTTTTCTGTTTTTGTTTTTTATTCTTTGGGGACTGCCCCCCAGCTCCCAAATAAACACATGGAGACTTATTCTTAACTTATAAATGCCCAGCCTTAACTTGGCTTGTTCCTAGCCAGCTTTTCTAACTTAAATTAGCCCATTTGTCTTCTGCTGTTTTGCCCTGGGCTTTTACCTTTCTTTATCCCAAATATCTTTCTTTCCTTCTTACTCCGTGACTGGCTGGGTGGCTGGCCCCTGGCATCTTCCTCTCCTCCTTTCTTGCTCCTCTACCTTCTCTTGAGCCTAGATTTCTCCTCCTGTTTAATCCTCTCTTCATGCCAGCCCTGCCTATCCTTTCTCTCCTGCCTAGCTATTGGCTTTTCAGCTCTTTATCTGACCAGTCAGGTGTTTTAGGCAGGCAAAGTTGAACAAATGCAACATAAAGGAATAAAACATATCTTTGCATCATTAAACAAATATTCAACAGCATAAACGAATGGACCGCATCTCCAGTTAATATTCCACACCACCTCTGGATCCCTCTGAGGACCCTGCCTCCATCAGAGCTGTGAGAGGGTTGTCTCCGCAGCACTAACCTGCTTCCTCGCCCGTTCTTCACCTTTCTCTGTCTTCTTCCAGTCCCATCCGTTTGAACGTTTGCTCTCAAAACTCAGGGCCAGCCATGTGGTGGTTTTTTGTTTGTTTGTTTGTTTGGTTTTTATATACCTCCTGGGCCATGGATATTATGTGATTCTATTCCCAGGGCTCACCTTTTTACATTTAACCCTTTATGTCCCATTATTAGACCAGGTGTGTGTTCTGTAATAAAGTTTCTGCTCATGTAGTTATGCTTGCTTTTCAACCTCTATATATTTGTTAGTTTATGTTCCCTCCCTCAAATTGGATCCTAAGTCTTCAGCAGAATTTGAGTGAATACTGGTCTAGCCCGAAGCTGGTCTTGTGAAAACACTGTGGTGTAGGATATTGAAATATAGCCAGGGTAAGGAAACCCTGGCCAAATAATGATCCCACAGCTTAGCTGCTGAACTTTGTGAAGTGTATTTCGGAGGTGTTTAAGCAAAAATCAGTGGGTGGGCTGTTTAGAATAGTTGATCACCTTCTGTTCTTAGCTTCTGATATGCTGCTCTCTGATATCCTGTGTGTTTAGTAGATTGTGAGATTGTTGGGGTGAAGTTCAGTTCTTTGGGGTATGGACCAGTGAGTGTTTCAGGACAGAGGGACAAGGTATTGTGGAGTGCAGAGATTTCCTGAGAGCAGCATGGGATAGGAGAGGTGGCCTGTGGAAACACTGAATTGCTCTCAGAGTGTGGCCGTGTCTGAACTGGACAGAGCGCTGCCTGGGGCTTGTCTGCTGAGTGCTCACCGCAGCTTCTGTACCAGTAGCTGTGAGTGCATGAGCTGCCAGCCACCCATCCTGCTCATGTAGTATCAGCATTAGTAGCTGGAAGAAGCTCCAGTTTAGGACCACAGATAAGGAGGGACATGTTAATGTCTGTCATCTGTTGGGACCTAGCAAACATTACACATTTTCTCTACAGCAGTGGTTCTCAGCCTGCCTAATGCTGTGACCTTTAATACAGTTCCTGATGTTGTGGAATCCCCAACCATGAAATTATGTCATTGCTACTTTATAACTGTAGTTTTGCTACTGTTATGAATCATAATGTAGGTATCTGTGTTGTTTGGGGTCTTAGGTGACCTCTGTGAAAGGGCCATTCTACCCCTATAGGAGTCGCGACCCACAGGTTGAGAAGCTGCTTTGGATAATAGTGATGTCTCACAAGTTTGCACAGAAAAAAATCCATGCTGTAGTCTTGGGGCAGAGAAGGTGAGTGGGGAGAGTCTAGTCATGGATAGTAGATCCGGGGAGATCCCGACCTGTGGCTGCTAGTTTAAACAGCTAGTCTCTTCCTGCATGGTTTTCATTGGCTGCCCAGTTCTCTTTCCAGCTGGTTGACCTTCTCTGCACTTTGCATCCATCCCTAGGCGTGTCAGGATCTCCTGGAGGAGCTTGTAGGCAGAGCTAGTTGGAGCCTAAGGCTTTCTTCTAACGGCTGGCATCATACGTGAAGGGGAATTCGATGATGCTTTAAAGTCTACTATTTATCCTTAAACATTATAAACAGGCAGCCATACACCTTTGCACTGCAGTGATAACAGTGTCTAAAACATAACTGAGCTGGTGGGATGGCTCAGTGGTGAAGGTGCCCCCAAGCCTGAGAACCAGTTTAGTCCCTGAGATCCACATCTTAGATGGAGAGAATTCCTGTTGTCCTGTGACCTCCACTCGCCCTCCATGGCATATGTGTACACCCACGCACACACGTGCGCATGCAGAGTAAATAAGAACTAAATGTAATGCCTTCTTAAGAACTAGGAAATCGGTGACATCTGTGAAACAATTAGGACATTCTAGTCAGGAACTGGCTTCTGCAGACAGCAGCCATACGGCTGGAACTGGCCGGAGGAGGGCACCTGTGGACTCAGGTTTCCGTCCCCCGTTGTTGAATGAAACACACACATTTTATTCCCAGTTTTGTATCTCACTTGAGGTCCACCATTTTTTTCTTACTGTGTTACTTCTTATTGCTATTTCATGTAATTTCATGACTAAGACTTTAAGAATTGAGGTTTTGTGGGGGTGGGGTTGTCTTTTATTCATAAGAAAAGTAGTTTGTGTCTGAGTATATTTTGAAAATGGTAAAAATGGCTGGCAGTAGCTGGCCTTGCTCTAAACTTTCTATAAATAGATGCAGAGACTTCTGAAGGGCATAGTGTGAACGTGGCAGACACAAATTGTGTCAGTTCCGTCCTGCAGCCAGGATTTCTTAGACTCCTTCAAGCTTCGCATTCTTCAAGCATTAGGCAGCTAGGCAGCGGAGTGGTCCAAGATCTGCCAGGCCGCCTCCCTCCACCCTGCCCAGGTCTTTTCCTCAACATCGTTAGCCTTTGTTTTAGGCAATTTTCCAAATGCCTGACTGGTAACAGCTTATAAGCAGGTGCTGTGTTGTTGCATGGAGCTTTGGGCGGTAGAAAGCAGGAGAGAACCTTTCCTGGAACACTTTAGACCATTAAGTGGTCTTTAAAGAATCAACTGAATTCCTTTCCAGTAACACAAAGTGTTAGGTGAAGCTCAACAGAAACCTCCCACCCAAGTCACTGTGGGCGGTGGGCAGAGGGCTGGGGAGGGCTGAGTGGGGAGCCAGCTGATGGGGGATTGTTCTCAGGAAGCGGCTGTCCGTGCTTTGCTTTGTAGGACTGCAAGTTAAAATAGGGGAAGTCATGATTTTTAAGATAGATGTTGGCCATCACGCTAAGAACGCTGCATATGTTTTCAGGTGCCTGTGCGAACCATTCAGGATAGCAGCATGGTGTTCTGCCGTCTCTCACACTGCCTCACGCTGGCTGGCCCTGCTTGAACCCTGCAGGGAGGTGAGTCAGAGAGCTGCTGCCCTGCATGAGCACCCTAGAAGCCGAGCGCCCAGGACAGTTACTTTGAAACACCTTTTAGAGTTTTGGGAGACATTTATAGTTCTGTTCACTGGTGATTCCAAGACTGTCCTTTACAGCTGTCTATTTAAAGAACTTCAGTGACTGTCTGAATGCCCAGGCCACCCTGGTGCTGACAGGTGCGTGTCCTAACAAGTCCAGGTCTGAGAGTCGCTGCTCTGCCTGCTCTTTAACTGCTGCTTCTGAAAGCAGAGGTGTCTACACAGAGTGCGGCTAGGAAGGCTCTGTGGCTTCTCTGGTGACCCCAAACTGTCCTGTGAGCTCTCACTCATCAGGGTTCCTGACCTCAAGTATTCAAAACTGAGTTCTCTCTCAGGTTGCTTTGGGTGTGCCTGCTCCATCATCTCTTGTCTCCCAGACATGGAAGTGACTTACTGGTCTCAGGAGGGAAAGCGGTCTGACCTTGTTTGTGGCCAGTAAATCACTTATGAGGGAACTGAGTACATTTTACAGGTGAATAAACTCTTTAAGGACACCAGCCAGCAAGCCATGGCATAAATTCCTTAGCCCTTCATTTGCAAAAGTTATGTGATTGCATGACCCTCAGAGGTCTCACATAAATTAATCCTCCACCCAAAATGTACAACCTTAAAACCTTCTAGAAATTGCTCGGTTACTGGAGCAACTGGGCTCCCCAATCTACAGTTCCATCTGTGTACTCGCTCAGCTCTCATGCAGAACCTGCTACAGTGTTTGGACACTAGAAAAATCGTGACTGCACGCTCACACGGTTGGGTATGCGACAGTGACATTAACAAAGCCAGCTGGTTACATCCATGTTAAAACTAAAAAGCCTGTTAAGTCCTGCTCGTGTGAAGGACAGGGGCAGGGAGGACAGTGCTCTGCAGCCCAGTTAGTGTCCCTGTAATTAGATCAAAACTCAGAGACTAGTGTCTGCTGCCAGGTCCCGTTTCTACCTCAGCTGCTTGCTGGGTAGCAGGACTCACCTGTTGGTTCTGTTGAGAGAACTGTGCCAGAGGCCTCATGCTGGGGGCCACGTGCACAGGGCTTGACCATTTCAGGTTTCGGGTTCTCTGGACCCTGCAGGTTACAGAGGTGAAGGTTAGAAGACTTACTTACCTTGGAATTTGTTGCTACAGAGCTTTTTGTTTTTGATGTTTTCTTTCATTCTTGACTAAGTGCAGAGACTCCTTTGCCTTCTACCCTTTCTGCCCTTCTTTATAAAATGCACTTTGCCTGTTAGTAATGAAGGTTTCACATAGAGCTGGGGTGTAGCTGTTACATAGAACCCTCGTCAGCCTGGCAGAGGACAGACAGCCTTGCTCACTGTGGGGAGGGTGGCCTCCCGTGCCTTTCGGGTGCCGCAGCATCCAGTTTTGATGGACAGCTGAGAAGCTCTGCGGTCTCACACTCATGTGACTGTGTGTGACACGGGCTGTTTGAGCTTCGGCGTTAATGCCCTACAGTGAGAGTAGCTACCAAATAAGATTTTCTCCATAAAGACAATTTCTCAAGTCCTTTTTCTTTTAGAGGGTGATGATAGAGACTAATTTTTGCTTTATCACAGGCAGCTTGTTAGGTCATAAATTTGAAACAGTGCAAATAAACTTTGAGTCCTATATTTTCTTTTTAAAAGGAGATATATAAGGTTTTATTTTATGTGTATTTCTGTGAGTATATCTATGTGTACCACATGTGTACAATGCTTTTAGGGTCCAGAAGAGGGTGTTGGATCCTCTGAAACTAGGATTCCAGGTGGTTGTGAGCTGCCTGATATGAGTACAGGAACTGAACTGGGTTCCTCTGCACGAACAGTGTGCCCTCTTAACCAGAAGCCATTCTCCAGCCGCTGAAGCATTTGATTTCTCTGAAAAGGCAGGTTTGGTAAAACAGGACTCATTTTACAGATTGTCTTCTATCTGTTTTGAATAGGGCTGCAGGCCTCCTCCAGAGCCTTCTCTGACCCCTGCTGTCAGAGGTGTCTGTGAGGAGGAGAGGGTGGGACTCTGCTCCATAGCCTTTCACAGCTGTCCTGCAAAGCATTTCCGGGATGAAAGACTTGGTGGTGATGAATGTGCCTCTGGTAATGAGAAATGGGTTTGGAATACTCTTCAAGGTTTTATATTCTGAACATGTGTGCATGCTTGTGTTTGTGTGTGTGTGTGTGTCTATACACATGCATGTATGCATGTGTTCACTTTCATGTTGCTGTTCTATGTTGCTTTGATGGAAAATATTTTATATTCTTGTATTTGGTTTGAAGGGTTCAATGAGGGTATTTCTGAATAAAGCTCATGAAGAAGTGTTTGTTGTTACAGTTTATACTAGCAGATTTGAAAAGGCTGGAGGTGGCAGTCCATAGGAAACAGCAGAACAGGACATTTTCTGCAGTTCAAGTTCCCTGGGGTAACTTGTATCCAGACACACTTGACTTGGCATCCAGTTTCCATGATAATAAATATTCTGATTGTATTCATCATCTTTCATTTCCCCAAGAAACGAGCTATTGTGACCTAATTTTATTTGATTTCTGGTTTTAGAAGACAGGGAGCATTTTGCCTATTGTAGCATTTTGAGTAAAGCCAAAAAACTGGGTGTGTATGTTTGAGACTGATACTTTCTGATAATGTGTCACGGGGGGCTCAGACTGGAGATTTCAGTGACTGTAACGTAGTGAAATGTGAAAGAAATAAGATGTCATGAGAAATGAAGGAATCAGCACATCCATTTGTTAATTAATGTGCATGTCTAATGCTAAAACATTGGAATCCGTCTTCATGGACCACTAGGTTAGGAGTACAGTGACTTAATGTCATCTTGTTAATGCTTTCATTTCGTGTTGTGCTGTGCTGTAGTCTTGCTTAGGAACAGGTGTATGTCAGCAAAGAGAATGAAGTTTGTACTTGTACAGCGAGGTTGATTTGACCCTGTATTCTGACACTGTTTCCAGTGTCTGTACAAAGTAGGATGTGGCTTCAGAAAAGAAACTTTTCTTTTGATTTTCTTATACTGCAATCTACAATATGGTAATTACTAGCAAGATTATTTTGAGTTAAAACATAGATGCTTTGGGACTGAGATGTATAGAGCTGAAGATCATCATGGCAAATGAAATAAACAGGACTAAAGACTGCAGTTTTCTCTCCTGTGCAATTTAGGCAAGATAGACATGAAAGAGAGACAGGTGGAGGACTCTCCCCTGGGGATGGAGAAGGGGAAAGGGCAGAGAGGACAAGAAGGGCTACAAAGAGGTGAACGTGCTCTAAGTATATTATATGCACTTATGGAAATGTCACAGGAAAACCCAGTGATCAGGACAGTTAATGAATCATAATTTATAAAAAGAGTTCATGGCCAGGAAAATTAATTTAAGTTGTATACAGAAATCCACTGCTGGGAAGATGATAAAGTCCACGTAGAGATAGATGGCTAATGTTGGTGCTTTGTGAGAAGGTCCTCTACTGAAATGTCATGCTCTACTCCATGCATATGGCCAGTGTAAGGTTGACCAGATGTCCTAGATGTTACTCTATGAGTTTTGAAGAACTACTTTTTTTTATGGAGATAAATTTATTGAGGTGAGCTGCAGTAAGAGTGTGTACAGGGCCAAACATGTACACTGAGCTCCTGAGTGCAGACAAATGTGGATTTGAGTGTTTTTGTCTTGATGTTGTGATCCATGCCAGAGTCGGCAGAATCCTGCTTCAGGGGGGGGGACCCAGGGACAAGTAGTGTCTCTGGCACAGTCTGTCTTGTGTTGCTGTAACACAGCGCTTTAGACTCTGCATTCTATGATGAAGGAAACTTACGGCTCACAGCTCTAGATAACACCTTCTGCCTGCATAGTCTGCATAGTCACATGCTAACTAGGAGGAACCAGGACAAAAACAGAAGGAGGACCCTGTATGAGGACCCACTCGTTAGGGTGGTACTCTCTTGGCCTGATAACCTCTTAAAGCCCAGCCCCTTGATGCTGTTTAAATGGCAGTTGATTTCAATGCATTGAATTGAATTGAACGTATTTTGGAGGGGACACACACTAGCAATCTCTGTCTTAAACTCTGCCTCTTTCCCTGTGCCCATTATATCCAGTGTCACTGGTGTTTAAGTCTTCACATGTTGCTATTGATGTGATGAGGTGGGCTTCATGAATTACATGGACAGTTGGGGCAGTCGGTTCAGTTTCATAGCCATGTGAACTTACTATTCATTTCTTCCCCCTCCCCTCTTGACTCCATTGTTTTGATTAGCTCACCCACTGGGACTAGCCATGCAGGAGATTTTCGGGAAATATTCTAAACCTTTGAGCTTGAATATTACTTTATCTCTGGTGTTCCTCCTCAACATAGCTGTTCCAGTGCTTCTTTCTCCTAACTGTCTGAATGGATTGGAGGCCTTCTTTATCCTTTGGTGGATTAGTTTTGGTCTCTGTGGGGCATAAGAACCTGGAAAGGTCACACTCTGCTGTCCTGACACAGCCTTGGACCGAGTTCCTAGCCAGGAAGAGCCCTGGCTGTTCTTTCATGAGCTGAAGTCAGCTATAAGTGAACTACTTTTAAGTTTAAGTAAAACTTGATTTTATATCACTTGAAACAGCTTTTAGTTTTGCTTAGTTATATTCTCTAAAGGCAAAGATTGGTTACTGCAGAGTATCTTTCCTGACACATTGGCTCCTTTTCAGTTTTCCTAAGTTCTGGGAACTTTATCCCGAAGGCAAACATTAGTCATTAATTTTTAAAAATTGCTCATTTAAAAAATAAAACTATAAATGATGCTTGAAGCGTGTGACACGCTGTCAGCCTGTGGCTTGCTGCTGGCGCGGTTGCGAGGCTCGCAGAGAAGCGATGGAGAACCACGAGTTAATTGAATACTTTAAGTCTCAGATGAAAGGCGATCCTAACATGGCCTCAGCAGTGGCTGCCATCCAGACCTTGCTGGAGTTCTTGAAGAGAGACAAAGGGGAGACACTGCAGGGCCTGAGGGCGAACCTCACCAGTGCCATAGAAACCCTGTGTGGTGTGGACTTGTCTGTGGCCGTGTCTTCTGGTGGAGAGCTCTTCCTCCGCTTCATCAGCCTCACCTCCCTGGAGTACTCTGATTACTCCAAATGTAAGAGGATCATGATTGAGAGAGGAGAGCTTTTCCTCAGGAGAATACAGATCTGTGCCATACTTTCATCAAAGACGGGGCGAGAATTTTGACTCACGCCCACTCCAGAGTCGTCCTGAGGGTCCTAGAAGAAGCCGTGGCAGCCAAGAAGCGGTTTAGTGTGTATATCACGGAGTCTCAGGCTGATTTATCCGGGAAGAAAATGGCCAAAGCCCTCTGCCACCTCAATGTTCCTGTCACCAAGGTGCTGGATGCTGCTGTTGGCTATATCATGGAGAAAGCAGATCTTGTCATAGTTGGTGCTGAAGGAGTGGTTGAGAACGGAGGCATTATTAACAAGATTGGGACCAACCAGATGGCCGTGTGTGCCAAAGCCCAAAACAAAAAAACCCTTCTATGTGGTTGCAGAAAGTTTCAAGTTTGTACAGCTCTTCCCACTCAACCAACAAGACGTCCCAGATAAGTTTAAGTACAAGGCAGACACTCTCAAGTCTGTGCAGACTGGGCAGGACCTCAAAGAGGAACACCCATGGGTCGACTATACTTCTCCGTCCTTGATCACCCTGCTGTTTACGGACCTGGGCGTGCTGACGCCCTCTGCTGTAAGCGATGAGCTCATCAAGCTGTACCTGTGAGCAGAGTCCCCTCCTGCCAGCTTGCAGGGAGCACGTGTGCAGGGTGAGCCAGCCGGCTCCAAACTGAATCAGTTCACATCGGAAGTCCTGGAGAATCCTTTCAACTCAGCTCTGTCACATCTGAAACCTGTTCCCAGTTCTAGAACCAAGCTGAAGCATCCTTCCAGTTTCAGAAACTCACTGTCTGCAGAAGTACAGTTAGATGACTGGCTGCAAACCAAGGAAGGACAGCACAGGAGTAGGGACCCTCTTCTCAATCAGTGAAAGTGACGCAGGCTGCTCTGCAGGGACAGCCACTGAGAATACATCATGGGGTGCCTTACAAACAAGGTAGGAAACTTCTGGCTGCATCTGGCTTCAGGGCTCCATGTCCTCAGCAGGGTCAGGCCAGACAGGAAAAACACCAGTGCCTTCCCAGGATGCTGCTTACAGAATGTCTGGACCTAACCTCTGTCTATAAAGTAGGAGCTTACTTTAAACTAAGTGTGGTCCCCAACAGCTTTTGTAAATTAAACATGGGAACAGATCAGGATCTTTTTAAATAAATTAAACGATTTGGAAAAAAAATTTAAAACATTAAACTATAGTTCAAAGCATATAGAAAGTGCAGTGTGAGCTAATGCAGCGGCTCCAAGCATATAGAAAGTGCACAGTGTGAACTAATGCAGCAGCTCCAAGCATATAGAAAGTGCACAGTGCAAACTAATGCAGCGGCTCCAAGCATATAGAAAGTGCACAGTGTGAACTAATGCAGC
>LOJH01013805.1:0-19455 GCA_001685095.1 Ellobius talpinus
CCCTCCCCGCCCCCCCCACATGCACACTTAGTGGTAGTAAAAAAGACCAAGCTCTAGACGTTATGACTTTTTTTATGAGTATCATGTAACCTGTGCTAGCCTCAAACTTACTGTATAGCTGAAGATAATCTTGAACTTTGATCTACCTGCCTCTTATGGAGTGCTGCAATTACAGATGTGCCCTGCCATGACAGGTGACAGGTTTATGTTATGCTGGGGAATCTAGCGCCCCATGCATGCTAGGCAAGCACTCTACCATCTGAGCTGCCCCCCCTCCCCTTTCCTGTCTTAAGGATCATAAGTCACTGATTGTTCTGAGTAGTCTCCTGAATATATGCTGATGGAACTCAGGGCTATCTGGCTTAGGGGGTGTCCAGGGGTTGCTGTAAGTCTTGAAGTCCCACCCACGTCCCTCTGCCCACAGGCCCGGGCCCAGGCCGAGGCCCTCCGCATCAGTGATGTGCATTTTTCCGTCAAACCGAGTGCCAGCGCCTCCTCACCCAAGCTGCACTCCAGTGCCGCGGTGCACCGGCTAAAGAAAGACATCCGCCGCTGCCACCGCATGTCCCGCCGCCCCCTGCCACGACCAGATCCACAAGGGGGCAGCCCTGGCCTGCGCCCACCCATCTCTCCCTTTTCTGAGACCGTGCGCATCATCAACCGCAAGGTGAAGCCCCGGGAGCCCAAGCGGAACCGCATCATCCTGAATCTGAAGGTGATTGACAAGGGTCCGGGAGGAGGCAGCACTGCACAGGGTGCAGGGGCGCTTGCCCGCCCCAAAGTCCCATCGCGGAACCGGGTCATTGGGAAAAGCAAGAAGTTCAGCGAAAGCATGCTGCGCACCCAGATCCGCCACATGAAGTTTGGCACCTTTGCCCTGTACAAGCCCCCGCCCGCCCCTCTGGCGCCCTCTACTGCGGGCAAAGCCGAAGTGGCCTCCTCTGGTTCTGGGCTGCTCCTGGCCACCCCAGCAGCTGCCCCCTATGACGCACACAGCTCCAGCTCTTCCGGCTGCCCCTCACCCACACTGCAGTCCTCTGACCCAGATGATGCACCACCCAAGCTACTCCCTGAGACCATGAGCCGATCTGCTCCCAACTGGCGAGAGCCAGAGGTGCTCGATCTGTCCATCCCTCCTGAGGTGGCTGTCATGGGCCAGAGGGCCCCTCCTGATGTCACTGCTGCTGCCGGCCAGGCCCTCCACACAGCCCTGGAGCCCACAGGTGCCTGCACCTCCGAGCCCGAGGCTGGGGACTGGCGCCCCGAGATGTCGCCATGCTCCAATGTAGTCGTCACAGATGTCACCAGCAACCTTCTGACCGTGACCATCAAGGAATTCTGCAGCCCTGAGGATTTTGAGAAGGTGGCTGCTGGGGTGGCAGGTGCTGCAGGGGGTGGTGGTGGCACTGGGCCAAGCAAGTGAGGGGCTTCCCCGAGGAGGGAGGCTTTGGGGGGGTCTCCTTCCTGGAGTCATACTTGTGCTCCCACCCTGTCCCTGCCCTTAGACCCGTCTGCCTGTGCTTTGCTTGCCTCAAATGGCTCAGTGTTGACCCAGGGATGGGGCTGAGTAGTCCTGCACATGGGTAGGGCCCTGGTAGGGCACAGGAAGGAAGAAATCCTCCCTGGTGTCCCCAGCTCTGTCCCTGATTTTACAGGTGGGGCCCAGTAGGTGGCTTCTGGGGAAGCCCAAGAACTTGGGGTTCACCTGTCCTACCCACACCCCACCCTGCCTCTCCTAGCTTGCTTCTTGCTCTGTGTGTAGTGTCTGGTCTTGGTGCTATCTCAGCAGCTTCAGGGCCCCTAGGAGATTCCACCTAGGGTGGGTACAGTTTCTTAGTGCCACCTGGGACTGAATGAAGGATAGGGCCAAAATGGGGCCTCTCTCAACAGTGCCGAGGGTGGCAGAAGCTGGGCCAGAGGTCTCCGTCCCTGCTTGCTTGCATCAGGACCAGGCCCACACAGATCTTGTGCCCCAAACACCCTGTGTCTATCCAAAACCCCCTTTGAAGGTGGAGGGGCTGGCAGATGTGGCACCCTGCCGCAGCCTCTGGGCATCTTAAAGCCCCCTCCGTTTTCTACCAAAGGTGCTTGTAAGAACCTGCCGTGGAGACTTCTGGCTGTGCATGCGTGTTTGCCCCTTGGCTTGTTCTCGCGTGGATCCTTGTGTGTGTTGGGTGCAGGGCTTCAGGCTTTCCCGCAACGCCCTTTATGGTTCCTCAGAACAGGGTCTCTGAAAGCATGGCCTCCCTTGCCTTAGCCAGGCCTGGCACAGTCTGGTCTGTGTGGTTTGTCATGGAAGCCACAGGCCTCTCCTCCAATTCCAGGTTCCTGGGGGACATGGAACCCTCAGGCCTTTTTTGGGATGGTCAGCTTGGGAGGCGGACCTTCACACTGCAGACATAGCATGGGGACTGTGATGGGGAGGGTCCAGCTCCGGCCTCTCCTGCTACAGATAATAGAGGAAGGAGACGCCTAGAGACCTCCCAGGGGTCTTCGGTTTCTCCCACCCCTCTGGCTGGTTTGCTTTTAGCTGCTGAGCTTCCTGGCAGTCTAGCCTGTGGGAAGACTTTGGGTGCCTTGGGCAGCTCCGGTTGCCCTCTGCTGCTAGGGAACCGAGGCGTCCATGCCAATGGCAGAGACCAAAGCCCCAGTTTCAGGGCAGGTCAGAGGGGAGAGGGCGGGTGCCTGAACCCAGGCAGCACTAGGGACACCACCGCCTGGGATGCACTTGAGTGTGGAGTGGTATGTTCCTGTGTGTAGCCTGAGCTGGCTCCTGGTGTACACGGTCCTCGGTCCATGCTCAGAGAGTGGTAAGAGGCAGAACTAGCTGACCTGAGGGCGAGTATTCTGGTCTTAGGGGAAGACGTTCTTCCTTCCCACCCCTGCCAGGGTCTGCAGCACAGCCCCAACCCTCCTGGACCCAGGGTATGAAACAGGGGTTCTCACAGGGTTTGAGGGGGCCACAGTCCAGGTCCCAGCTTGTCCTGTGTTAACCCTGATACCGTCCAAGTGCCAATTGGCTTTTCCCCCAAATAAGGGCTGGTATTTCACCTCTGTCCCCAGAGGCGATTTCCCCCTCCCCTTTCCCCAGGTGAGCCACCACCTGGGTGCCAGTTACAGGTGTTTGCAGAGACCATAGAAATGTGTTTTCCTGAGAGTCTGTGTCATTTGTGACCTTTTTTTGTAAAGAAGTTGTGTTTTCAGAGGTGATTTTATGACAGGAAAGTGAAAGAGTTAGTTTTGCAAAAAATGAAAAAAAAGGAAAAAAATTTTTAAAAAGTTAAAAAAAACAAAGAAAAGAAAAAATAGAAAAAAATTATTGTGAGATTCCTAAGAGTGTGGGGCAAAGGGAGACCATAGTAATGCAGCGATTGCACAGGTGAGGTGGCAGTGTTGGGGTAAGGTGGAGGCCCGAGCTAGCTGGTGGGTTTCCTGGGGTTGAAGGCACCATGGCCATGGCCATGGCTGCCCTCCTCCTGGCAGCAGGCAGGGCACGTCTTCTTTGGTGCCCTAGGAACAGACTTCCATTCCAGTTTTTGTTTGAAAGGAAGGGTGATAGCCAGTCCCCAGGGAACCAGCAGGAAGCTCAGGGGACAGGTAGGTGGCCGTTGTGGGACTTCTTGGGGATTAGATTCACTGTGCTGAATTTTCACCAGCTGGAACAGCTGGAACACGTGGTTTCCAGTAGCTCCACAGTCTCCCTAAAGACCCAGAACCTTTGAGTTGCCCTGGTTGGGAAAGGGATACAGGCTTGGGAAGCCGCCGATGGGGTCACCCCCTCTGTGCATGCTCTGAACTCATGCACAAGGCCTCAAGGTGCGTGGATGCGGGGAGGCATGGGGCTGCTGGAGAGCAGGACCCTTCCCTCTGCCAGATAGCCTGGAGTGAGGCCTAGACCTCTCCACACCCTCCTGCACAGCCTGCCCCATCCGCCTACTGCAGGCCCCTCCTCCCTTGCTGCTTTTTGTTTTCCTAATTACCAAGCAGAAGTTGCCGTCCGGTTTGCTTTATTTTTGTATGTGAAATGACCCCTCCCCCGATGGTCACACCCTGTAAATGCTCCCTTCCCACCCACTTGTCAGGAAATGATAGTAGGCGAGTCCCCAGGGTCTTGGGTTTTGAGATGGAAGGTTGGGCCCCATCCCTGTTTAGTCGGTCAGTCCCTCTGTGAAAGGGCTGGGCAGAGCAGCAAGGCCTCTGCACAAGCACTCTGGAACCTTCAGCTGCCCACAGCCCCTAAAGGAACAAAGTGAGCCTCCTTCCTCTGGTCAAGCCACGCTTGCTCTAGTGGGAGGGGTGGAATGGCAGGCGTTGTCTCTTTCAGAGGAGGGTAAGCCACTTCACTGGGTAAAGGAGGGCTTAGAGCCCAGGCCGCCCTGGCCTTTGAAAGGAAAGATGGGGACTTCCTCAGCTAGAGAGTGGACCTGGCAGAAACTGGGTCAGTCAAGGATGTGGGCTTAGGCCAGCCCTCAGGCCTCTGGGACCTGAGAGGCCACACCCCTTTCCCTTTTCTGGTTTGGTTGGCTTTTTTCTTTCTTTTTTTTTTCCTTTGTTTTGTTTTGCACTTCAATGGAAGGTGGAACCCAGTCTGGTCAGCTCTTCCTTGGGTTCCAGTGCACTAGGGCTAAGGTGGCCTCTCGGGGGCTTCTGTGGTTCAAAGAATCACTTTTTAAAAGAAAATTTAAGGGTTTTAGTTTTGTTCTGTCTGCTTCTCTCCTTAGCTCAGAAAGCCCAGAGTGGGGTTCCCACACCCCCTTCTCACAGCCACCACCGAGAAGAGGCACCTGGTTAGGTGGGGGCTCAGGACTCCACTTCCCAGCCTATAGGTCCCTCCGCCCTTAAAGGACTCCACTCCCACTGTGTGTAGAGCATCAGCCAGGTGATGGAGCCAGAGGGCTGGAGAGGCCAGGTGGAAGGAGTCAAATGCTGGGCATTTGTGTCAAGGGCTGAAGCAGGCATCTTTTCGTTGGTTTTAACTTAAAAACACAAAGGCCTAAAGAAATATGTATCTTATAATTTTGTTTTAATTTTTAAGAAGCTCATTTGATGAACTGCACGAATGGATTATATATATATATATATATAAAATATACATACATAGCTCTATATTTGGGGATGGGCACTGTCTCTTTTCTCACGCGGTTTAGGGATGACGTGTCTTTGCCTTTGTCTGTGGTTCAACCATCCAGCTCCCAGCTGGCTAAACTTTGCCTCCAGTGGTTCATGGCAGGAATATGGTAAAGCTGGCCGATGGACGAAGGGGTGGGGCCCCAGTCTGCCCTGCTCCTGGGGAGGACTTCCGGTGGGGAAGGTAGCTTCTTTTGGATGTGGGTTCAGTAGATTCTGGGCCAGGGGAGGGCGGGCTCGTGCTGATCACTCTGTCTCGTTCGTTTCCTTCTGCTGCTCTTCCGCGTTGTATCGATGCCAGGAAAAGGGGGTGAGGCCTCTTTCACCCCCAAATAAATTGTCACATTCCGAAGCTGATCCCAGCCCCCTGGAAGGGGTGTGTCTGCCTCGTTTCTTCTGGTTCCTGTGGCAGTTTTTCTTTTTTTGATGTGGTCTCTAACCCACACTGGCCTCGTACTCATGGCAACCCTCCTGCCTCAGTCTCCTAAGTTGGGATTATAGGCACAGCAGATAAAAGCACTTGCCGTGAAACTTAGCAACCTGAGTTCAACCCCCTTAGAACCTACATAAAAGGGGAAGGTGAGTAACCAACTTCACAAAGTTGTTATCTCCTCTCTGCACTCTGACATGACATGCTTTTCCCTTACGTGTACTTCGTGCACACTCATGTACATACTACACATTATTAATTGCACACACATAAATTAAGGGGCTGGAGATGGCTTAGAGGTTAAGAGCACATAATGCTCTTGCAGAGGATCTGAGTTCGATTCCCAGCACCCATGTAGGATGACTTGCAATCGTCTGTAATTCCAACTTCAGGGGTATGAGCTACCTCTGGCTCCAAGGGCACCTGTACTCAGTCACATGCACATACATGTACCTTTTTAAAAAAAAAAGTTAATCTTTAAAAAACTTAATGATGGTAGAGAATCATCCATGAGGATAGTGTCAGGGTTGGGTCAATCCTCAACCCTCCTACTCCTCAGCCAGCATGAACTGTAGGCCCGCAGGGCACTTGGCCGGGAACATGGGTCTGCTGTTTTTGGAACTCAGGTTTTGACTGGTAGGCACGTGGTGGGAGTGGAGGGCTGGGGGCCAGCACCCACAGAAAGGAAGGGGCCCCTGGGGCTGTCATGTCACTCCAGAGCCTGAGGGAACACATGGCTGCCTTTGCTGCTGGTCCCCACATTTTGGCACCATATGATCTGAGATTGGGGTCTTCCACACTTCTCAGTGCCATGAACAGGCAGCAACCTCGGACAGACTTTAGCACTGTCCTTGGTAAGCATGACCCTCCAGTGGGCTCCATCCGGCAGCACGTTCTATCAACATGTTTGTCAGGTGTGGGCACAGTGTCACTCCCTCTCCTCCCACCCCAACCCAGTGTCCCATCTCCATGTCCAGTCTCTCCCATGCCTCCCCACCAAGCAGTCCTATGCTGCCTGCCCCGGTCCCTCTAGGAGCACCTTAGCCAGGGGCTGCAGGTCTCTAGTCTTGCCTGCATCCCCACAGGGGTCTGGAAACCTCTCTTCAAATTGCCACAGAGCTCAGAACCCTCTTCCCTACCTCTTGTCACCCATTGACCAAGTGCCTAACCATTCCACTTCACCTCCAGGCTGTCTTTGCTGCTCCTGGCATTGACCTGGGGTCTCTCCTGTCCCCTCCGGGGATGCTTGTCTTCTCCCATCTGCTGGCAGCTTGGAGAGCTCACCTGGTGCCCTGCAGACCCACCTCATCAAACTCTGGAACTAACAGGACGGTATGTTCTGGAACAGCTGAGAGGCAGACCTGGGCTGGCTGTGTCTCCGTTTTGGCACTGCCAGTAACCTTGACTTGGGGCTAGCAAGACCAACAGGACTGGCCCAAGACTGGCCGTGGAGGTGAGGGCTGCGGAAAGCAGGATGATCACAGGAGTGTTGGCAGGAAGTGAGGGAGAGGAGTCCAGCCATGCAGGTGGTGCTGGGCCTTCATGGCATTTGCTGTGTGTCACTGACACCTGGTCACCATCTTGAGAACTTGCCTCACTGTTTCACTTCTGGGAAGCTCTCAGCAGTGGAGTTTTGTTTTTTTGAAACAGTGTCATGCAGCCCAGGTTAGTCTCAGACTCACTAGGTAGCTGGGGCTAGCTTTGAACTCCTGATGCTCCTGCTTCTGCCTCCCAAGTGCTGGAATTGCAGGCATGCACCACTGTGCCTAGCAGTGGACCTCTGTATAGAGCAGGCTGGCCTTGAACTCAGAGACCCACCTGCCTCTGTCTCCCGAGTGCTGGGATTAAGGCACGCGCCACACTGCACCTTTAATCTCAATACTTAGGCTCTTTTGTAACTCTTAAGAATTGCCTTAGCCTGAATCCCTTACAAGTGGCCAGACCTGGGATTGTATGCAGGGGCACATGAAGGGGCCAGTCAGTCCCTTTGCACAAAAATTCCCACCCCTCTAGACCCATCCGTTTTCACGAGTCCTAAACTGTCCTGGATAGAGGCCATAAAGCTGCCTTTTGGGGGCAGGGCAATAGTTAATAGCTCTTGTCTCTTATCACAGGCCTTGCCCCTGCTCAGTGGCTATGGTTGTTTATTGTTGGAGGATTAATGAGTGACTCCCTCATCTCTTGGGGAGGAAGTCTGGTAGATCCTGGCACCATGAGCTGAGAGCAAGCCTAGGGCCTGATTTCCCACCTTCTGTGCAGCAGGTGGGCAGTGTCCAGCCGGTCCCCATTCTCGTTCTTAAGTACAGGACCGTATCCCCAGGGTAAGTGAGGTCAGCAAGTAGGTGAAACTCAGATTTGGGCTGGTGAGGAGTGGGGGTGGCATGGGCTGAGAGTGACCTTTTGTTTGCAAGCCTGATTTGTTGATTTTTGGGAAGCTGCAACATGAATGGTTTTTCAGTCTTTGTTGACACGTGTGAAGCAGGTGGTTAGAGAAACTACATAGAAATGTCATGTTCCACGGGGCTGTGGTGTCGCACGCCTTTAATCCCAGCACTCAGGAGGCAGAGGCAGGCAGATCTCTGAATTAAAGGCCAGCCTGGTCTACAGAGTGAGTTCTAGGACAGCCAGGGCTACACAGAGAAACCCTGCCTAAAAAAAAAAAAGTCACATTCCTTCTCCCAGTCCAGGTGAGGACCTTATGAGGCAATTCTTCATCCAGATGCTGGCTTCTGAGAAGACACACTTCAGAAGGTCCTGTCGCCTGCAGAGGCAGGGCCCACAGGCACCTGCTCTTCAATTGTGTGCCATAGAGAAAGTGACAGGAGAAAGGCTGAGTCCTGGCCTCCAGAGCTCCCAGAAGAGTCCTGGTGTGTGACCAGTCACTGTAGGATGAGATGAATGACCTCTATGGAGGTGATGAGGCGTGTGCGTATGTGTGTGTGACCACAGTCACTGTAAGGTGGGAGATATGAGGCCTGGACACCTAAGGCAACGGGACAAGAGGTAGCTAGAGCCTAGGGTGATTGGAATATATGGGCTTTGGTGGCATCTTTAGAGCTCTAGAAGGAACCCGTAGGAAACACCACTAGGTACATGAGGTGTCAGTGAGAAGGTAGGTGTTGGTGCGGAGAACCCGAGCCTACAGAATCCACGAGGTGCATGAGGTGTAGGCGAAGAGGCAGGTGTTGACAATGCTCACAGGTGAAGAACCCAGTGACGGGGGGGCTGGGGAGATGACTTGGTGGGCAAAGCACTTGTTGCACAAGCAGAAGGACTTGAGTTCAAATTCACCCAGGTAGAAAGCCAGGTGTGCTGTGCACCTGTGCTCCCAGGACAAGGGAGACGGCGAGGAGATCCACCGGGGCTTGCCGGGTGATCTGTCGAGGCCAATTGGTGAATCTGCAGGGCTTGCTGGGCCGTCTTTCTAGGCCAGTCTCTGAGCTCAAGATTCAGTGAGACCCTGTCTCAAACACTAAGGTGGACAGTGATAGGCAAACACATTTAGCCTCTACGAGGGAGTATTTGGAGGAGATGGCTAGTATATCAGTTTGGAACACCTTGAGAGGGAATTAGGCAGAGGGCGCAGGGGGATATTTATGAATGGATTTGAAGCTGAGCCAGTTTCTGATGACCCAAGCGCTGCTGAGAGAACCTTGAAGCCTGTTCCTGACACTCCTCAGCTCTGAGATGACATCAGCCATCTTGCGAAGACCACTGGGGATTTAGGCATTTAATTCTAGAGGCTACGGGGAAACTACTTCAAGGGTAGTGTCAGCCCCTTGTCCTCCTTGTCCCCTTCCCAAGCTCATGCCTTCCATCATTGTGAACAGCCAGGTGAAGTGAGGTGCATCAGACAAGGTGTACTGAGGGGCTCCCGAAACTTGTCCAGAGTGTGGAGCCCTGGTCTGGGGCATGATGACTAGACCCCTCTGCAATCATACAAAATATCAGAGACACTAGGCACCTTTTTAAATACTCAGGTTTCTAAGAGAGTTTTTTAAGAAAATCCCTGGAGATCAAAAACAAAGAGAAAATAAAACATGTAAGCAGCAGGCAGACATGGTCCTGTGGGCACGCTGTGGGGTGGCAGTTGTGGGGACAACTGAGGCAAGATGTTGGCCTCTGAGGACCTTGGCAGCTAAAGAAATTGAACTGTGCCTCTATGTAGGGATGGGCCCCTGGGATGGGGCCAGGAGAGATTCAGAACCAGGATGCCTGAGCAGAACTGGGCCCAAGCCAGGGATCCACAACCCTGTGCAGAGGCAGTGCCGGGGGACTCGGCTCATTCCTGGCTCTGCCAGAAACACACAAAAAGAACCATCTCTGGAGAAATGGTAACTCCAAACCTTTCCTGGCATGAAGTTAAAGTGCTAATTCATATTTCTCACACAGTCCCAGAACTCTCAAATTGAGAAATTAAAAAAAACGGGATGGGTGATACCATAGTGGGAATAGCAGACAAAAGTCTCTGTGCTGTGCCCACTGCACATGCCACATGGGGTTCTCTCTGAAGAAAGCCCCCGAAGCTATGAGGTCACAAGCCTAAGTGACAGTACATGGCAAAGGCACAAAGACAGACACAAAGGAAAGTGGGTAAAGGGTTTGGGACCTAGTACGTCTGTGTGCAGGGCAGGGCACGGGGCTCCTGAGAGTCAGGGAAGTGCTCCAGCACTCAGCTACAGCCCTGGCCCAGTTTTGACACAGGGTCTCACTAAGATGCCCAGATTAGCCTTGAACTCATTCTGTAATGCTGGTGGGCTTTGATGATGGTCCTCCCACCTCCCTACCTGAATTTGAGACTATAGAGTCTACACTGCCATGCCTGGCTCCCAAGATATTTTTAAGCATTCATTGAGGATTTCAAAAAATAATATGTCTGTACCTAACAGAACATAAAGCAAATGCTGTGGGATGATCCTTCTGTACACTGTGAGTATGCATTGCTCTCCTTGGTTAATAAATAAGCTGCTTTGGCCCATAGTAAGACAGAATAAGGAGGCCAGGCAATAAAGTCAAAGTGAAAATAGAGAGAGGAGAAGGGTGGAGTGAGAGAGAGATTCAAGCCAGCCACCAGAGGAACAAGATGTGCTAGAGAACAGGTAAAGCCATAAAGCTGTGTGGCAACATACAGAATAGAAATGGGTTAATTTAAGTGGTAAGAGCTAGTTAATAATAAGCCTGTGCTATAGACCAAACATTCTGTAATTGATATAAGCTTTTGTGTGTTTATTTGGGACTGGGTGGTTGGAAAAGAAAAGCTCCACCTTTGTTTAAAAGCAAATCTTCATAAAATTTTAAGAATTGGCATCACAGATAATATTATTGGATTAAAAATGAATAGAAGTCAGTATCCAGGGCACTGTGGTATAAAGATAGGCACTGTGGTATAAAGAGAGCCCAGACATAAATGTTCATTTATAAAGTCAAATTATTTGTTTACATGTGTTTATTTATTGTGTGCCATGGGTGCATGTAGAGGTCAGAGGACAACCTTTGGGAGTCAGTTCTCCTTCTGCTATGTGAGCCCTGGGGAACAAACAGGTCCTCAGGCTTGCAATACCTCTACTTTCTGAGCCACCTGTGACTCCTAGTCAAATGATTTCTTACCAAGGTGCCAAACCAGTCAATGGCAAAAGAGCATTGTTTTCTCCTTTGAGACAGGCTGGCCTCAAACTTGCTGTGGAGCCAAATATAACTGTGACCTCCTGCACCACCACATCTGGTTTATGTGGTTGTGGGGATTGAACCCAAGGCTTCCTGCAAGGCAAGTGCTCTATCAGCTGAGCCACATCCCCAACCCATTCACCTTTTCAGTGAATGAAACTGTCTGTTTGCAAAAGGATGAAATTGGATTTTTAAGAGGTAGACACATGGTGCAGCAGGAAAGATTTTAGGGAGCTCCAGTGGTACAGTCAGCTAGGGCACAGTGTTTAGATGAAATATTTAAAATCCTGGGAGCTAGAGAAATGGCTCAGCTGTTAAGGGTACTGGCTGCTTTTGAAGAGGACCTAGGTTCTGTTCCTAGTACCCACACGGTGGATCACAACCATCCAGAACTCTAGTTCCAGGGGATATGACGCCCTCTTCTGGCCTCTCAGAGCACTGCACACACATGGTTCACAGGCACACATGAAAGTGAAGCACTCTAACACATGGGCCTAAAAACTTTTTTAAGTACTGTTGACAGTAAAATATCAACCCACATATGGGCAATAAAAGGGGGGGCAAACCAAATATCTGATAAAAATTAATACCCAGAACACACAGAAAGTTCCTTTTTTAAAAATAATTCTTTTATTTTTATTTTATGTGCATTGGTGTCTTGCCTACATGGATGTCTGTGTGAGGGTGTCAGATCCCCTGGAACTAGAGTTACAGATAATTGTGAGCTGCCATCTGGGTTCCTCTGGAAGAGCAGATAGTGAGTGCTCTTAACTTCTGAGCCATTCCTCTAGCGTGCCCCCCAAATTCTTAAAACTTAATGACAAAAACAAAATAATAATAAAATCCTGAATCAAAACTGGTCAAAAGTCAAGGTATGGTAGACTACACCTGTAATCTCAATATTCCAGATATTGCTGCAGAAGGCTGAGAGTTACAGGCCAGCCTGGACGGTTTAGATATATCGTCTCCACAAAACAAACTCAGATGAACAACAAAATGAGCAAAGGACTTGAGCAGACAGTTCTCCAAAGAGTAAAGACTATGCAGAGGTCCATGAATCCCAGGATGGTCTGCATCAGGAGCCCTTAGGGAGATGCCAGTCACACCTGCAGTGAGGGCTGGGCCTGAGGGCTGGGCCTGTGGCTCAGTGGGTAGAGTGCTTTCCCAGTATGAACGGCCCTGACATGGATCCCAGCACTCGGGATGGAGGCAGGAGGACCAGAAGTTTCAGATCTTCCTAGGTTACCTATCAAGTTCCAGGCCAAGCCTGGGCTACAGGACACTGTCGAAAAGAGAGTATATGTGTGTGCTGGGGAAACTCACTGAGACCAGTCCCAGAAAGCCCACACTTAGGCACTATGGGGCAGGAATATTAAATAGTGCAATCACTTTAGAAAACAGTATGAAGGATGCTTAAAAAGTTAAAACTAACCCGGTGGTGGCGGCACAAACCTTTAATCCCAGCACTGGAGAGGCAGAGGCGGGCAGATCTTTGGGAGTTGGAGGCCAACCTGGTCTACAGAGTGAGTTCCAGAACAGCAAGGGCTACACAGTGAAACCCTGTCTCAAAAAACAAAACAAACAAAACCTTAAAACTAGAATTACCATGGATCTGCAGTCCCACTTCTGATTAACCTTAAAGCAAGATGTTCAAGAGGTAAGTATTTCCTCATACCGAGTGTGGCACAAATAGCAACAAGGAAAATGTAGAAGTAACCCAGGGGCCATCAGTGGGTGGATGAAAATGTAAAATGTGATGTTATCTGCTACAGTAGAATGTTGTTCAGCCTTGATAAGGAAGACAATTCTGGTACAAGGTACAACAGGGATGAACCTTGAAGACCGGTTGCTATGGGATGCAAACTGGTTACAGGGCGAAGTCTGTGTGGTTCCGCTTCTAATGAGATAACTTTTGTAGTGTGGGGCCTGGGGGGCTTCAGGCAGGGAATGGAGTCAGCGTGAGAGCTCTGAAGGTGGTGGTGATATGGTGTTATAAAAGCAGCCAAGTATGGTGGCACACAGCTAGAATCCCAGGACTTGGGAGGTAGTGGCAGGAGGATCAGGAGTTCAAGGTCAGCCTTGGCTAGTTAGAGAGTTCTAGGGCAGCCTGAGCTACTAAGGCCTCTAAGACCTTGTCTTAAAGAAAACAAACAAACAAACAAAACAAAACTGGGGGCCTGAGGAGGTGGCTTAGGCAGTGAAGTGGTTGGCATTCAAGCTTGAGAATCTGTTTCCACCCTTAGCAGCCACTCAGAGCAGAATGCAGTGGCCGGCACTTGCAACCTCAGCTCTGGGGAGTTGGAGACAGGAGGATCCCTGGAGCTCACTGGGAGCCAGTTAGCTAAATCATTGAGCTTCCGGCTCAGTGGGAGACCTGTCTCAAAAGATCAGGCGGAGAACAGAGCTGGAGAGATGACTCAGAACCGTCTTTCCTGCTCTTCCAGAAGACCTGAGCTTGGTGTCCAGGACCCATATCAGGTGGCTCACACCACCTGTGACTCCAACATACTCTTCTGGTCTCCACAGGTACCCACATACCTGTGACATACAGACACACACATTGCTGGCAGAGACTGCTTGTTTGTTTCCCGGCCGCCCAGACCCAAAATAATCACACAGAAACTGTATTAATTAAATCACTATTTGGCCAATAGCTTGGCCAACAGCGTCTTTCTAGCTAGCTCTTATATCTTAAATTAACCCATTTCTATTATCTTGTATTTTACCATGAGGCTCATGGTTTACTGGTACTGGCATGCAGGCATCTTTCTCCTCCAGTGGATACATGGTGTCTGTGACTCCTCCTACTCTCTCTCTCTCTATCTTTTTCAGCCTGGCTATATTCTGTTACGCCATTGGCCTAAAGCAGTTTCTTTATTAACCAATGGCAATAAAACATTTACAGTATACAAAGGGGAATCCCACATCACACACATAAATAAAACAAATAAAACCATTTCTAAAGGTTAAATAAGGTGAAGCGCCAGTGAGATGGCACAGAGGGGAGGCGCTTTCTGGGCAAACCTGACCTCTTCTGAACCGTGTGAAGAGGAAGGAGAGAAGCTGTCCCTCAAAGCTGCCTTCTGATCATGCCATGGCTCTCGTGGCCCATCATGCATATATCATACACACATACACAAAAGGGGTGAAATGTCGCATTTTAAAAATAAGGTATCTGACCAGGCAGTGATGGGGCACACCATTGGTCCCAGCCCTCGGAAGGCAGAGGCAAGTGGATCCCCGTGAGTTCGAGGCCAGCCTGGCAAACAGAGTGAGTTCCAGGATGGCCAGAACTGTTACACAGAGAAACCCTGTCTTGGTGTGTGTGGGGGGGAGGTAACAAATCATGGAAGAAGATGCCTGGTGTCAACCTCTGACCTCCACACATGCACACCCTCCAACATGTGCACACATACATAGGACACACAAAATGGAAAACCCTCACAAAAGTGCTTAATACTCCTGAATGACATTAGCGTAATCAACATGGTCAACTTTGTGTTGTGTGTTCCCTACATTGGACCGTTGGAAACAAAATCAATTCCAAAAGAGGACTGACAAGCACAACTTCATCTATGCAGCCAGCCTGTCCCTGCTGTCACTCACAGCCCTTGCTGCCTCCCCAGGTGTCTGTAATCTCAGTGGGGCAGTGAGATCTAAGGAGAGCCATGACAAAGCCTGCCAGAAGGCAGTCACCCAGGAGGCCCACATCTGATTTGAGAGCTGAAGCTAGATGGGACCTGGTCCCCTCCTGTCCCTCAGCTGGAATTTAGCCTTCATTAGAGACACTTGGGACCAAAGTCTTTTCTGCCCTTTCTAATGGCTTCGTGAGCTCAGAGAATGATAAAGGCCTGTGAGGGTCGGCAGTAGCCTTTATGAGTAAGCGGGCCTGGGGTGCCATCTACAAAGCAGAGGATCGATGGAAACAGGACAGGCCGGGTGGCAGGGGTTCTGTGTTCTGGGAAATAATGACATCCCCTGCCATGTCCTTTGGTCATCCTTGCTTTGTGGTCTAAGATGGAGCCATGAGCAACAGCCTTTGGGGGTGGACTTGGTATCCCAGGCATTCTCTGGCACAGCAGAGGCTCCCGACTGTTCTCAGGGAGCCAAGATGCACTCTGGAAAAGGCAAGCATGCCTCTGTCCTGATGGAGAGTCATAAGCTCCCTTGGAGACCTCTGCCATACTCTGCTTGCCTTCAAGACAGTGGCCCCACAGCAGGTGGCTTGCTGTGGTGAGTGCCTCTGGCTCATCACCGCCTGCTAAAAAGCTCGGGCCATGAAGAGCTCTGTCCAAAACTCATGTGGCTTGGTGGGAAGCTGCTCTTCCCCTCTCACCAGGCCTCAGTGTTCCTTTACCTTGGAGGAAAACAGGTCTCCCTGGTAAGCTGGATTGTCTGGGAGTGTGGGAAGGAGGTGATGGCTAAAAAGGAGACATTTTCCAGGTCTGTGGTCAGATGTGGCTGCTCCTGGCGTCTGGCTCAGTGTCCCGGCTGCTTGGGACCAGCTAACATTGCCCAACACCACCACAAACAGCTTGAAGACAGTAAAAAGACAGGCTGGAGTCTCTGCCCTCAATCAGGCCAGTTATCCAGTCTGGGCTTCGTGCTTCACCCAGAAAACAGGGACAGGACTTGCTCTCATTAAAGCTAGTGAGCATGTGTGGAGTGGGGTCTGTGAGGGACGGCTAACTATGAGCTGCCCAGTACACAGTTCTTTAATGCCCAGAGAAGTACCAGGCCCTGCCAGGCAGGTTTCTGAGAGACAGCCCCAAGCCTGGACCCCAAGCAATCCTGCTAAACGTTCACACCATCTTGGTACAACAGCATCATTGAAGCCAGACTGCCCAGCTGTATGGAACCCATGGAACACTGTTGTGGGTTGTTGTTTTGTTTTGTTTTGTTTTGTTTGTTTGCTTGCTCTTTATTCTTTGGGAAGCACTCCACCCAGCCCCCAAATAAACACATGAAGACTTATTATTACTTATAAATGCCTGACCTTAGCTTGGCTTATTTCTTGCCCACTTTTCTTAAATTAGATGATTCCATCTACCTTTTGCCTCTGTGTTTTTACCTTTCCCTATTTCTATTTGTCTTTTCCTTTCCTTCTTATCTGTGTCTTGATGTGTTGCTGGGTGGCTGGCCTCCTTGCTTCCTCCTCTCCTTTTCTCGCCCCTCCTTGAGCCTAGATTTTTTCCTCCCATTTAATCTCTCTGCCTGCCAGCCCCACTTATCCCTCTCCTGCCTAACTATTGGCTGTTCAGCTCTTTATTAGACCAATCAGGTGTTTTCGACAGGCAAAGTAACACAGCTTCACAGAGTTAAACAAATGCAACATAAAAGAATGCACCACATCTTTGCATCATTAAACAAATATTCCACAGCATAAAGGAATGTACCACATCTTAAATTAATATTCTACAACAGCCCATCTCTTGCCTGTTCAGTGCCTTGGTTTCCCTGTCTATATGAAATGGGGAAAGGGTCTGGAGAGATAGCTCAGTCTATAAAGTGCCTGCCTTGAAGGCATGTTGATCCTCCACACTCACAAAAAAGCCAGGCATGGTGACACATGACTGTAACCCCAGGGCTGGGCTGGGGCAATGGCAGAGAGAGGCAGGCCCTTGCAGATTATCGGTCAGCCAGCCTAGATGATTTCGCAAGCTCCAGGGTCCGTGAGAGATCCTGTATCAAAAAATAAAAATGTAGCAAGATGTCTCAGTGGGTTAAGGCATTTGTAGTCAACCCTGACTCCCTGAGTTTGATCTCCAGGGGTCTCCTGGCGGAAGAGAACCAACTCCTCCATCTTGTCCTTTGACTATGCAAACATGAACACACACAAATAAATAGATGTAACTTATAAACTAATAAATAAAAGTGGAGAGTGATTGAGGAGACACCAATGGATGACATTTGGCCTCCACATAATACACATACCTCATGTGTACACCACACACTAACATGTATACACCCCGTCCCCACATACAACCAAACAGGAAAGGATAGCAAGGGTCCATTCTTCACAGGGTTGCTGGGAGACAGGCTCTGACTCTGCATTTGCATCTCCCATTAATCCCCAGAGTGCAGCCATTGAAGCTGAGAGAAAGGTGGAGCCACCTGCTCCGGCGACAGCAGCGACAGCATTAGTAAGTTGTACAGCTGGGACTGAAGCCAAAACACTTGACTTCAGGGTCCTTGCTCTCAAATACCCCATTCTACCTCATCACTCCTTAGGTCCCACATTCAAAACGTAGCTCCCGACCACATGCGGCCTCCAGAGGCTTTCTGACTCAGGCCCTTTCCCTAGGAAACCCAAATGCTATTCCTGCCTCTGACTCATTCTTTGCCAGTCAGCCAGCAGTGTCTGTGACCGAGCGGACCCCTGTACGGAAATGTCACTCTGATCTATCACTTCCTCCGCAACCTGCTGTCCCAGTCCAGACCTCGCTGTACCCACTTCAAAGTGCGGACTTGCACAGGGTCAGGGCAAAATGTGTTTACTTCTTATCCCTTGACCTCACGTGACCCCAGAGCTAGGGAGTCGTGTATGAGGCGTGAGGCTAGAGGCCCTGCGGTCTTCTTAGGGACAGTTGATGCCACTGTTTCCAAACCCTCCAACATATCGCATCCTAGGAAGAACCAAGTGCACGGCAGGTGTCACAGGTGTCGATGCGAATTTGGAAGTGAGGATATTGGGGCCAGAGCTCAGGATCTGCCCCATGTCCGAAACATCCCATGAAGCAGGGATGGGAGCTCCTTTGGGCTCAACCTAGACTCCCAGTGTTTAGGGGTCGGTAAAGAACATGTTTTTCAGGCCCCAGGATGAACCTTGGAGAATGTGACTGATTTGAGGGCTTTCTTTCTTTCTTTAAAAAAAAAGATTGGAGGCTGGAGAGATGACTGAATGGTTAAGAGGTTTACTGCTCTTGCAGAGGACCTGGGTTCAGTTCCCAGCACCCACAGTGTGACTCATAAAGGTCTATACCTCCCATTGCGGAGGCTCTGATGCCCTCTTCTGGTCTCCAAGAACACTGCATGCTTGTAGTTCACATAAATTCACAAAGGCACACATACATACATAAATAAAGACATTTAAAAACTTTTAAATGTTTATTGGAACTATGTGTATGTGTCATGTGTGGGTCACTGAAGGCTTGTGTGTGCCATGGCATGCATGTGGAGGTCAGAGGCCAACTTTCTGGCATCAGGTTCTCTCCTTCCACTGTGAGCTCTGGAAACCCAGTTCAGGTCATCAGGCTTGTGTGGCAGGCACTTCTACCTGCTGAGCCACCTCTCCAGTGACAAGAGCTATTTTGAAGTATGATCTGAGCTGGATGCTCCAGAGGATTGGGGGACCAGGAAAGGGACACATGTTCCCATTGAAGGAACTAAAATTAGATGGATACACACACACACACACACACACACACACACACACACGCCCCCTCTGGAGACCAGTTGTGATGGGAACTTACTGTAAGCAGGCCGCCAGCCAGAGGAAGCTTTGCCCAGCAGGGACTGATGGCGTCATCCTCTTTGAAGACTCTACAGAAGCACCATAATGAGGAGCCAGCTTCTGGCACCTTCCAGGACATCTAAACTCTGGAGAACAAAGCCAGGTGGGATTCCCCATCCACCCTCCCCCAAACCCAAACTCCTATGCTTGAGAATGCAGTGGCATCTGGTGAAGGAAGGGCAGGATGGGTTGCAGTCTTTTTGCTTGTTTTGTTTTGCTTTGTTTTTCAAGACGAGGTTTCTCTATGTACCCCTGGCTGTTCTGGAACTCTCAAAGTAGACCAGGCTGTAGAGCAGCCCTGAGTTCACACAAGACTCTCTTTCTCTCTCTCTCTCTGGATCTCTAATCCACACTGGCCTCAAACTCACTATGTAGCCAAGGAGACCTAACCTGATACTCCTGCCTCAACCTCCCAAGTGGCTTACAGCCTGGCACCACCATGCCTGGCTTATTCTGCCCTGAGACCAAACCCAGTCCTCATGCTAGACAAGTGCTTTACCAAATGAGCTACTCGGTCTGTTTCAGCATCTGAAGGTTCTGGTAAAGGAGGCTGGAGAGATGTCAGTTGGTAGTGTGCCTGCCACACAAGCCTGAAGGCCAGAGTTTGGATTATAAAAACCCAGGTGTGGTGGCACTTGCCACTAATCCCAATGTTGGGGGCAGGGGAGCTGTTAGGTAGAGACAGGCAGATCCCTGAAACTCATGGGCCAACAAGCCCAGC
>LOJH01013806.1:0-24573 GCA_001685095.1 Ellobius talpinus
GGAAGGAAGGAAGGAAGGAAGGAAAAGAAATCTGATTCTGTTCTTTCAGCCGAGTCTTTGTGTATTGGTTTTCGTTTGCTTTTTTCTTAATCTCTACTAGGTTCCTAGAAAATTACAGTGTACATACTTGATCGCATTTCTATGTATTGCCTCCCCACAGTCTAGCCTTGGGAAATAATGGGAATAAAATGATACTGCTGCATTGCAGTATGAAGTAAAGATTGTTCCAAAGCATACAGCCATTAAGTGGTATAGTGAGCAGCAGCTTCATGGAACGGACACTAAGGCTCATCAGAGAGAGTGAGGACAGGGGCGTGGCTATGGAAGTTTCTGGATATTCTGTGTAAACACCAAGTTCTCTTTGTGATGAGATTGGGTAATGAACATGGTAGCATATTCTTAGCAAAGCACATTTTCTATGTCTATCCACTGAAGAAAGTGAATCACGAGCAATTTAAAATTGAAAGCTTTATTTGACACTTGAATTTTACCCTCATTAAAGTTTAGATTTGTTAGCAAATTTGGTGGCACACACCTTTAATCCCAGCACCCAGGAGGCAGAGGCAGGCAGATCTCTGTGAGTTTGAGGCTGGCCTGGTCTACAAAAAGCCAGTTCCAGGACAGACTCCAAAGCTACAGAGAAACCCTGTCTTGAAAAAAACAAAAACAAAAAAAATTGGATTTGTTCTGACACACACACACACACACACACACACACACACTAAGTGTGCCTTTTTTGAATAAAAAAATAAGAAGCAAAGAAAGGACATGACTACCCCTAGGTGTGGTGGAGGAGGAATTTATTACACATATGTGGGAGAGCACAGTCAGAAGCAGGGACATCTGGGAAAGTCCAGGGTGAACATGGCCATACTGAGCTGTGCCATGTGAGGGGAAGGGGAAGGAAGAGGGAGGAACCAGGTGCAGCAGCCAAGAGACCCAAAGAGAGTAGACTAGAAGACCAGATGACCAAAATGGTTAGATTATATAAAGAAGGGCAGCTGGGGGAATTTAGGGTAGGGGTGGGGTGTGCCAGCCAGGAGGGCCCCCATATCAGGTAGAGACTGAAGGATGTAGGGAGAACCCCAAGGCCAGGTCTACTTTGATATTAAGTAGGCACCTCGGCTGTTTGTTCTGGGTATGAAACGTAATACTTTGTTGTTTTGGTTTTGGTTTTCTTGTTTGGTTGGTTGGTTTGGTTTGGATTTGTTTTCATGTGTTTTTGAGACGAGGTCTTACTGTATAAGTAGAACTCACTCTGTAGACCAGGCTGGCCTCCAGTTCACAGAGATCCACATGCGTCTGCCTCCCAAGTAGTGGGATTATAGATGTGTGCCACCATGCCAGATTTGTGTGTGCTTTCAATTAGTAAATATTGTCCTGTTCCACCAGGACAAACTACTGCAGTTAATGACTCAGCTTTCAAAATGAATTCCTTTTTCTGAAGTTTTTAGACTCTTAAAGCTTGCTTTAGATTGATTTTAATTGCTTAAGATTTATCTGACTTTTACTTCGTTACATTTATTTATGCCTTTTATTTGTGTGTGAGTGACAGACTTCCTGTAGAGTCAGGGGGTAACCTGCAGGTGTTGGTTCTCTTCTTGCACAGGGTGGGTTAAGGAGATCACGCATGTCACATTTGGTAGCAAGTGTCACCCACTGAGCTGTCTTGTCGACACTGACTTTTATTTTCTTATATGGACCTTGTAAAGTCTTTTAAAGTAATGCTTTTGTCCAAGTATCTATTAACATTGAGCATATCCCCCTCATACCTACTATCAGCTCTGACCCTCCCCTTCCCCTTTGTCCTCCTTAGACAGTCTGCTCCTGTCATTTTATGCATACACTTATACACGACTTTGCTTCTTTGTATAAAATCTCGGCCCCACAAAGGGTGAGAGAGAGAAAAAATATATTATTTTCTGTATATTCTGAGATGGCCTAATTTGCTTAATATGATGATCTCCAGATGTTCTCATTTTCCTGCAAATGGCATGGCTTCCTCCTTTAAGGCTAAAAATGCTTGCTAGGAAGGGACGCTTTCTCCAGAGCTTGCCTTAACCACTCCTCTGTTGCTGGGCTCCTGCCAGGTTCTTTATTTAGCTGATGTGAATGGTGCTGTAGGAAACATGGGCAGGCAAGTGTCCCTGTGAGGAATGGACCTGGAGGCCTTCGGGTAAATGCATGTCCAAGTTTGATGAAACAAGAAGCTATATATACTCTCGACAATCTTCACTTAAAATGTATTTTTTATTGTTTTGTGGATTATAACAAGACTTACAGCTTCAGCCCAGCAATACTGCATGCTCAGAAGTTCCCTCAAGTCCATTTTTAGTCACTAGTGACGCTCCCCCATTAGCCACTGATATCACTTCTCCCATTCGTTCCCTGGGGTAAGGGAAATGGCTTATCTACAGGAATAATCTGGAGATTTATAATATAATACCATTTCCCATTAAGACAAAAGGGGATGGAAGTAGCTGGAGACATTATTTAAATTGCTAAATGGCCAGGTGGTGTGGTAGCACAGGCCTTTAATCCCAGCATTCAGGAGCCAGAGGCAGTTGGATCTCTGTGAGTTCGAGGACAGCCTGGTCTACAAGAGCTAGTTCCAGCACAGGAGCCAAAGCTACACAGAGGAAGCCTGTCTCAAAAAACTAAACAAAACAAAAAACAAATAAATTGCTAAATAACTTTATGAGGGTATTGCTGTTTAACTTCCTTCCTTATTTTTTTAAACAAGTCTAATCAGAAATGATGTCATCTCATGTCATATGGGATATGCTAGCTTCTCAGATTGGACTGAGTAGACCTCTGTGCAGCTTAGATGCACTGGGGTTTATTCTGTCATTCAGCCATATGCTATACAAAGGATGAAGCTGACCCCACAGGGCATGACCCTCAAAGTGGGGAGGACAGACACCACCTTCTCCATCATCCCTCCCAGGTGGCTTCCAGGACCCCTGCAGACACTGAGCTGCACAGATTCCGAATCCCTGTAGCAATGGTACTGTACTTGGCTACAGCCTCTTCCTATCCTCTCATTCATTTCACATCACTTCTGGATGACTTTAGCAATGCTTAATCCAGTGGAAATGCTGTAGAAAGAATGATGCAGGATAAATGCTGCCCAAAGATGCTGTGTTGTGTCGGGAATAATGAAAAGTCCCTTCATGTTCAGCTCATAGAACTCTTTTCTTATACAAGTGTTTTCGATCTGTGGTTGTTTGAATGTGCAGGTGTGAAGCTTGTAGGTACAGAGATGTTATGACATAGAAAACTTAATTGCTTATGGAACTAATAGTCATATGCAAATGAGCTTAGCAGGCTTGTTTGTATAGAAGGGCCATAATTATAAGTGCTTTAGAAATCCAGATGAAGAAAATGACACTTCTAGTTTGAGAGTAAAGAAAGAACAGCCCTTCAAAGACATGGAAAGCAGAACAGGTTAAAGCAGAAATGCTAGAATGGGCTTTCACAGGCCAGTGGGAAAGGGAAGGAAAGACAGGTAGTGAAGTGAGCAGGCCTGGTGTACGGCTTCACAGGCCACGTTAGGGAACTGGCCAGGAAAGCCACCCTCGGGTTTGTCACTTTAGGAGCCGTGCGGGGTCAAGGGAAGTATTTGCCTGATGTATTCAGGAAGATACTCAGAGAAGGTGAAGTGAAGGCTCGGCTGGCGGTGAGGACAGCCTTTTAAGACAGAGGTGGGATGAAGACAAGGCTCCAGCGAGGGACAGGGTAACTGCTCAAAGAATCACAAGTAATGCTAAATCCCCAGGATGTCAGTGCCACTCACTGGAGGAAAGGAGAGAATTTAAAGCTTGGAGCATAAGAAAGGCAAATAGAAATCTGTCAGTTGTCGTAAGGAGAATAATGATGGTTTTGCTTAAGATAAAGGCATTCTTAAAATACTAGCAAAGTATTTTTAATCCTAATAATTTTACAACATTTGATGTTTGAGGCACTATTTCATAGAAGCTTTGAAATGGAACTCTTGCCAGGCCTGGTGGTACATGCCTTTAATCCCAGCACTCAAGAGGCAGAGGCAGGCAGATCTCAGTTTTTTTTAGGTCAATCTAGTCTAGAGAGTTCTGGGATAGCCAGGACTACACAGTGAGACCCTGTCTTTAAAAAAATTTTTAAAAACAAAAATAAAAAATTGAGCTGTTGGTGCCATGCACAAGTCAGCCCAAGCGTGTATATTTTCAGTACTATCTTTCCTTATTCTCTAAGATGATCTTGCCCTTGTTGGCTAAGAAGTAAGCTGGTCTACAATTTTTGACATGACAAAATAAAGGAATGGATCTAGGCAGCTATTCAGGCTACCCAGGCACAGAGCTATGAGATACATAAAGTACAAGCTATCAGTGTGGTTATAATAGTAGTTGGCGTGGTAGACTATGAGTATAATGTTGGTAGGAGCAAAGCAAATTGTAAAAATCACAAGGATGAGGAGAATTGCCTTGATATACCTCAGCCATCTGCGGTCCTGGGCGTTAAGTTTGCGGATGAGGGTTGTGTAGCAGTAGACAATGACCGCAAAGGGGACGAGGAATCCGAAAAACGCTAAGGAGATGAAGTAATAGAACTGGAAGGGAGACGGAGACTCGCATGTGTTGTGGACATAGTGGCAGGTGGTGACCTCTGGCTGGACAAGATGGTACTCCTGCTTCAGGATGGCAAAGGGCAGTATGTATAAGAAAACCATCACCCACACCAGGCCACACATGAGCAAAGTGAAGTTGCGTTTGGGCAGCTTCCGGTACATAAAAGGATGGACGGTGGCCAGGTAGCGGTTGATGCCCATGCAGGTGAGGATCAGAATGGAACAGTACATGTTGCCGTAGAAGATGACCATGGTGATCCGGCACATGGCCTCTCCGAATACCCAGTTGTTCCCGTTGAGATGGTAGGCGATCTTAAACGGCAACGTGACACAGAAGAGGAGGTCTGCGATGGCCAGGTTGGTGTGGAAGATGACCAGACAGATGGATTTGGTCCTTGAGGAGAGTTTCCACAGGGCCACAATGTTCGCTGGCACACCAACCACAAACACCAGGATGTAGAAGGCAGGTATCAGTTTGGTACTTAAGGAGCTTCTCAGGTATCCCATGGTAGCATTGTTCACATGGAGGGTTGAAATACTCCCCTCGGGGCATCTCAGTTTTACAGTTGCAGTGGCTCCTGTCCAGCCCTCTATGTCAGAAAGCGGGAAGTCTTCAAAGGTATGGGGCTCTCCATTAAAGGTCTTAATAGTTAAGGTTGGCTTGGCTGAGTTCTCTGGGATGTTTTTCATACCTGTAATTGAAAGAAAATATTACATATGATTTGTCAAGTCCTAATGGTGGTTTGGATAAAAATGAAATGTTTGATGCTTCATGATTTCTGTAGTTATAGAACTTGGGGTCATTTTTTAGAAATCTCTATAGATGATGTAACCCACAGGCATGTATATAATATGTATAATATACCACATACTGTGCTTTCCTGTGAGAACTAGATATCAGTCAGGACTTTAGAATAGAGCTCCAGTGGTTCTCAGTCTGGGTCGTGACCCCTTTGGTAAGGCTCAGTCTCTAAAAATATTTCCTTTGTAATTTATAGCAGTAGAAAAACTACAGTTTTGAAATAGCAATGAAATAATTTTATGGTTGGAGTCACCACAACACAAACTGTATTAAAGGGTCGCAGCACTAGGAAGGTTGAGGACCACTGTCGTAGATGAAACAAAACACAATGAAATATTAAAGAAAAAATACTTTATTGTCTACAAGCTATCAGGAGATAGTTAGCCAACTTGAGTATTCAAACAAACTATCACTGAAAAGATAAAACTTGAGCAAAGATGAACCAGCTGCAGATGTGGAACTTATTACGTGAGGTGTTCTCACGGTGATGGCTGGGCATGGGATCTGGGAATGGCCAGTCCGTTTGATTCTGACAATGTCAGTTGCGTACATGACTATGAACTTTTAAACTCCACTGCCATGGACAAGCAATACTTAGGCCAGAGAAGAAGTGCGTGGGCATGTTCTGTCTTGTGTTAATTTGATACATCTAAGAGATGAAGTTGAAAAAGTACGTCTCACAATTACTTCCTGAGGGGACCCTAAACTGTCCTCTGAAGCCATGATCTATTTGTACATTCTGGGGTTGCACACAAAGTCTTTCCCCTTTTTGCTGGCAATCGAACACAGGGCTTTTCAATGCTAGGCAGCTGCTCTACCACTAACCCACACCCCTCCACCCTCTGCATGCAAAATCTGCAGAGGGATGACTCCTGTGGTGGATAGAATAGCATTCCACTCACCCCCGATCCCACCTGCTATCCCGTGGAACCTAGGATATGCTACCTCACATGAAAAGGGGGTTATTTAGTTAGGTATCAGGAGATGGAGACAGAACCCTAGATTGGCCATGTGGTCTACATGCAATGTTACAAGTTCTTATACAGGTGAGGCAACAGGATCAGAGTCAGGCTTGAGGTGATGCTATTGGCTTTGAGGTTGGAAAAGAATCCAGGAGCCAAGGAGCACAGGCAGTGTCGAAGGCAAGATCACAGATTCTCTCCTGGAGCATCTAGAGTGAACACAACCCTAGCAACACCTTGATTTTTAAGAATTTTGACCTCCAGAGGTGTCAGATGGTCGACCTGTGTTGTCTAAAGCATCACTACGAGAACATTTATTATAGCCTGGACAGGAAACTAATGTAACCATGATTTTGACCGGTATTTAAAATGGGTTTGGTGGCAGAAGGTTATGATGGTAAGAAATTCGGGGCAGGGGGACCTGATGTGCAGACCGCTGACCAGATTGCTCAGAATCTAAGGGTGGTGAGTCATTGAAGTAGAGGCAAGGCTGTAAACAGGTAAAGATGGGAACTCATGGTTACGCTGGACTCTGAGGGCCAACTCATCTGATTGGCTATAGAGGGGCACTTGGAAGCAACATAACTGGAGGTTTCCGTTCCGAATGACTTAGAGGAAGAGGGCGCTGCTTATAACTGTGATTGGGCAAGAGTGAGGGGATAAAGTGGGAAAGGAATTCAGACCTGGGTTTATAGGAGGTTTGTGTGTTTGGCTTGTTGAGACAGGGTCTCACTATAACCCATGCTGGCCTTGGCTCCCTGAGTACTGGGATTCCAACTGTGTGCCACCACACCTGGCTAAATCTCAGGCTGTTGTATGACCGAGCTGGGACAGCTGCTGGAATGTTAGCCTGTAAAATGTTGGGCGAGCAGTTTCAACACTGGATGTGGCATTCCCAAAGGCCAAGAGCAAATGTGGGGTGTGCATGCCTTAGTCTTCACGGGGTCTGTGGTTAAATTAGGAGAGTGGAGAGGTGGCCTAGGGAGAGATATGGGAAGAAGGAATGCAAAGATGGGCTTCGGGAGAAATACCAGGTTTTAAGAGAAGACAGAAAAATCAAAAGATGAAATTACTGTGATGACCTAAGGAGTTAAAAAATGGATTTTTAAAATAGAAGAAACATACCAACTATGTGCGGTAGATACTTGACACGACTCAGCTTGTTCATGTTAATAATCAGTTCCTCGAAAACCAATTTAAACCTCATACATTCCAACCTGAGAAGCTACTCCCCTACCACTGAGGTCCTGACACAGAGCCCCTGAATCCTTCATTTTAAACATTTGAGGATGGTGTTCAGTGGTCTGTCCTCGTTCAAAGCCAGACCTGATTTAATCTCTGGCCTTTGCTCCTAGGTGTAAACTCCTTCATACCTCAGAGTCTGCACAGGCTGAATTCAGTGTATCAGGTGGGGTCAGTGTTGTCTGAACAACTGCTCTGTGAAGGTGACCCGGGGTCGTTTAAGGAAGGAATCATTTGGAAGGTAGTGTTCTGTGTATCAGTGCTAAGATGGAGCCTTGGAGGAACATCCTGTGATGTTTGAGCTCAATCACTCAAATCCTTCTGCACATTGCCTTTGGGAAAAGTGAAGATATCCCTCAAAACAAGTGCTTTAGCAAGTTGGGCAGAATGGTGTGTACAAATTTCTTCCCTCCAAGGTCTGGTGAGAAACCTGATGAAACCACTTGTTGGTCAGTTTTCAGATGAATCCTGTGATTGAGCAAGACCCAGTATCTACACACTGTTTCTGTGAGGTCTCAGGTGTGCCCCCCATCTATGCCTTCTGTGAGTCCAAACCTAAAAAATAGTGTTCCTTGTTAAATTTTATTCATATAAAAAATGACTAGGGTTATTTGGGTTTTGTTTGGTATGATATTTCTGAAATGCTCTCAGCTTGGGAGAAGGCTTCAGAGTCTAATCCAGAGAGAATGGCCCTCTGCTTCCTGGTGACATATTTTTCCCATCACATCTCCCCATAGCAGTGGGTGAATGAATCCACCCCCAAGTCTCCTTTCAAGTCCAAGTCCTCCCAAGCTCTACTGGCATCAGGAAGGAACCTTCTCATGTAACCCATTTCCTTGCAACTGTGGCTCAGCTTTTTGGCTTATCGTCTCAAAGGAACCATAAACCTCTCCAAATCCTGCTTGTTCAGCTCTTGCCATAGGTCCCCTTAAGCAATCTGCAGGGACCTCAGCTTTTCAGAGGGTTGTCTTCTGTTTAATTTTGGTTTCATCCCACATCCCCCTCCTAACACTGCTGATTGCCCTGTGACCTGACAGTGGGAGAGAGTCCTGGATGCAATCCTGTCTCAAAGTAGTTCATTTTAGAGCAAGCAGAAATGACAGGTGAAATAGACATGTTCAAGGCAAAATAATTATTTTGGGGAGATCTTATTTCTAAAATTATCCATAGCTAAATTATGCATAATCATAGCATATACATATATACATTTGTACACACACACAGACACACACGTATGTCTGTGTGTGGGAAAGAGAGAGGGAGAGAGAACTCCCTGATACTAAAACCTTAAGGGAAAAAAGGTATTTAACTTTAGAAACATTGTTAGCCTTCCTGACTGTGGAAACCAAATGACACTTTGTGGCAGTATTTTGCCCCACCTGTGCCTCAACAGAAATTATAAAATTTATAAATTTAAAAATATTTGTAATCCCTTGAAAAAATACAATCTTTTCTAAATCAGGAAATTTCATAAATGCAAACACTTCTTACAAAGAAAGTTGCTTTTTGACTTAATTGCAGATAAGTCTTAACTGCCACAAATGTGTAACTACTAATAGAGAAGAGTTGGTCTTTAACAAGGTTTGACTTGGCAACAAACTTTAGCTACCTCCGTTATTCCACCTCGTAATAACCCAGATCAAACTCTGCCTTTGGGTTCACAATTCCTGGGAGGCAACAAGAAGAGTAGGTTCATTTGACTCCCACAGCACAAACGGTCCACGTTCCCACCCCGTCCTATTCCAGAAGAGGACTTACCACTCTGGCAAAAAGTGGCCGGCAGGAGCAGCAGCCTGGCAGCAATCAAGATAAGGACCTTAATCTCCATGTCCTGAAACCCAAGATGGAACGTTATCAAGTGTGCAAAGTCACCGAGCAGATTTCCCTCTGATCCATGTATTAGCAGCAAGTGGGAGTCTGAGAAACGTCCAGCCTGCACTGTGTGGGCAGGAACTTGTCCTGCCTCTGCAAGGAAAGGATGTGGTGGCTTGACGTTTCCTAATGAGTGACTCAGGCTGAGCCTCACTGAGTTGCCATATCCCTTTAATGCCTCTTCAGCCCCTGCCATTATTTCTTTAGAACTAGTGCTGTGTTTCTCCCCAGGGCATTTAAATAATGGCAGAGACAGCCGAGGCCTTTTGCAAAACAAAGCTGAGAACAGACTCAGCTTCAATTAGCTTTGAATTGCTTCCACAGCTCGGTGTTTTCCCCCATTTCAAAAAAACAGCTCCAGAGTTATACTTTCTGTTTAATACATGCATAATTAGAAATTCTACTTATATATCAGTGCCTAGCTCAGCCATTGTCAAAGAGGCTTCTTATAGTAGATGGGAACTAATGCAGAGACCCACAGCTGGGCAGTGTGCAGAGAGTGAGAGATTTTGGAGTACTTAGTCTTAAGTAGGATGTCTTCATCAAACCCCTTCCCTCAAGGCTTGGGGATCAATACAGAACAAGAGGCCGAAAGATTGTAAGAGCCAAAAGGGATGGGTGACTCCAAGGAAACTCTTCAAGATAAAACAGGACTGATGTACATATGAACTCAAGGCTTGCACAGGTTCAAGCCAGACAAGGTTCCAGAGCTGAGAGGGGGAAATGGACATGGGCTCCCACCACTGACCAAGAAGCTATCTGCAATTGATTCCTACTGGCAAAGGAAATGTTGTTTCCATCTGATGGATTCTCACTACGTAGTATATTAACCGCATGTCAGGGGAGGGGCCATGCCCAGGGGTGCTTGGCTAACAGAAAGGGAAGTCAATGGTGGCTTTATAGACATTTATCTCATATTTCTTTGAACATTTTTTTGTCTTATTGTTCTTTTGCTTGTATATTTTGGTTTCCTTTTTTGTGTTTGTGGGGTTTGGTGTGTATGTGTGTTTCTTATTTTTTTTGTTTGTTTGAATATAGGGTGAAAGGGCTTGGAGTTGGGGGGTGGGAAGAGTCTCGGAGGAGTTGAGGGAAGGGAAAGTGTGATAAGAATATAATAGGAAATTTTTTGCAAAAATCAAAATAAAATTGTGCTTTCTTTTATTCGTTTTCAAACTTTAGTTGCTAAACTGATCACATAATTATAAACTGAATTAATTGTGAAAAGCAAACACCCCCTTCCTCTCCCCCCCACTTTGAGACAGGGTTTCATATAGCCTAGGCTGGCCTTGAACTCAAGATGAAGCTGAAAATTGACTTGTGCCCTAGGACTCCTCATCCTTCTGCCTCTGGGCTGCTAGGATCACAGGCATGCATCACCATCCATGGCTTCTGTGGTGCTAGAGACTGAACCCAGGCTTCATACATGCTAGGCAAGGACTCTACCAACAGACATACATCTTCAGTACTGGCAACTATTTAAGATGTAAAATTTGTTTTAGAGGTATTAGATTGTTTCTAAAATTCTCTGTCCAGCCGAACTTCACAGTGCGTATTCATGGTCCCAGCACTTGACAGGCTGCGACAGGAGGATGCCAGTGAGTCAAACATCAGCTTTGGCTAAGTTATGAGTTTGAACCCAGCCTCAGGAGCATAGTGATCCCCTGTTTCAGAGGGAAAGAGAAGAAGATTCTCTGCCTACCTTGGTGCTTGTAAAGAATTTAGTTTTGTTGTCTCTGTGAGGAAGGTGTGTTTTCCATAGATCCGTGTGTTCTAAGCCCTCTCATAACTCTGTAGAGTCAGATTACAGGATGGACTCATGCCAAACGTCTCTATTTGAATTGAACTAAAATCATAACAATAGTGAAGTACAAACAACTCTATTTGATTGAAATAAAGGCATAATAAAATTGAAAGTACAAGGACTTGCTTTATTCCATGGATCTTAGTGAACAGGCCTATATAATAAGCATTTTAAATTATATGTATATAACATATATACACATATAGAATATATATTAATGTACAATTAAATTGCATATATACACATTTATGTATTTATATATATCACATTTATATTAGCCAAACCAAGTCATTTCCAAAGGTCTAACACTTCAACTGCATAATCTACAGCCCCATAAACTAAGGTAGAATGTTCTAATACTGTAGCAACAGTAAACCCAGAAAATGGGGGGGAGGGAATAGCTTGTTTTAAACTTTCTTGGCATCACCCAAGTTCAGCAAGTTATTGTTGAGTTGCTGGAGACCTGATTGTTGGCCATTTTGTCCACTCTTCACTCATGTGCATAGACTGGCTGTGCGGCTGGGTGAAGGCCTGACCATCCCAGAGCTGTTCCCCTGTCTCCCGGTGAGTGACTGAAAGGGAGAGCTCACACCCCTACAGCTCACACCCGTACAGCTCACACCCCTGCAGCTCACACCCCTGCAGCTCACACCCCTGCAGCTCACACCCATACAGCTCACACCCGTACAGCTCACACCCGTACAGCTCACACCCCTGCAGCTCACACCCATACAGCTCACACCCGTCAGCTCACACCGCTATAGCTCACACCCCTGCAGCTCACACCCCTGCAGCTCACACCCCTACAGCTCACACCCGTACATCTCACACTTTTGGTTTTGTGTTTAACTTTTCTTCCAGTACATCATGGTCTCGAAACTGTTGATTTAAATTTGTTTGGTTTTGCAAAGTCTGACTTCAGTTTGCCTTCTGAGACTAATACTTTCATCTTCAGTGTGGAACAGCCACCATCTTCTTATCCAGGCAAGAGTGTGTGTGGTCCGTCCCCTACAGCAACTCTCATGTTCTACAGAAGAGGGCTGAGATGAGAGGAACCTGTGTAGTGTTTGATTTTTAAATTATTCCTGGGGAGGATGGAGTTTCTTTGGGTTTAAATACAAGAAAAAAAATCCTAGGGCTAGTGAGAAGGCATGGAGGATGAAAGCACTTGCTTGCTACTCAAGTGACCTGGGCTCAACCCTTGAAACTCAATTAAAGGTGGAAAGAAAGAAACAACTCCACAAAACTGTCCTCTGCCCTCCCCACACAATATGGAAATACGTTTTTAAATCCTGTTTTCCTATCTCCTTTCTTTTCCAAGCCTCTCAGTTTTTCCGTTTCTTGCTTGAACCTCTTCCAAAGTTTCATTTCCGAAGAAGTTACTAAGCTGCTTGGTGATGGCTTCTTCCCACGTTGCCGCTGTAGCTGAAGATGACTCAGGAAACAGGCCTTATGAAGTTTCTAGAGCGCTGTGTCTGCCCCCAGTGATGCAGGGGGAAGCAGCATGCATCTGATCTAGGGCCCTCACCACACACATTGTCTCATATAGCTCCTGAGGGAAGCTGCTTGGATATCAGCTGGTGAATCTCCCTCCAGACCCAGTGCACTTCCTGAGCTCTTAGTGATGAAGTTTGTCCTAGATGACGTCAATACCAGAGTTGATTCTTTCCATGTACTACAGCTATGCATGGGTGTGTGAGCATATCCATGTGTGTTCATAAGTGTGGGTACTTGTGGGGGGTGCATGTGTGCTAACAGGTGTGTGTGCACAGGCATGCAAATGTATATGGAGGCCTCGGGACAACCTCAGGTGCCATTCTTTGGATGCTGTCCACCTTGTTCTTTTTTGAGATAGTCTCTCCCTGGCCTGGAATTTGCCATTTCAGTGAGGCTGACTAGCCAGTGAGCCCCAGGCATCCTACTGTCTCTACCTCTCCGGTGCTGACCTTAGAATGGCACACTACCACTCTTGGCTTTTTTTTTATGGGTCCCAGGGGATCAAACTCAGGTCCTTGCACTTGCCAACTGAACTATCTCCACATCCTCTCCCAGGCATCTTGATTCCAGGTTTAGAGCAACACACACACACACACACACACACACACACACACACACACTTTAACAATGGAATTCCAGAGGCTGGAGAGATGGCTCAGCAGTTACGATCTTACAGAGGATCGAGTTCAGTTCCCAGCATGTATGTCAGGGAGTTCACAACTGCCTATAGGCAGGACCGGATGCCCTCTCTGGATTCTGAGGACAATTCCACTCACAGGCACATATGTACAGATACATATAACATGTAATTAGAAATAAAATAAATCTTTTAAAAGGTAGAATTCTAGGGCTAGAGAACTGGCTCAGAGGTTAAAAACACTGACTGTTCTTCCAAAGGACCTAAGTTCAATTCCCAGCATCCACATGGCAGTTTACAACTGTCTGTAACTTCAGTTCCAGGGGATCTGACATCCTCACACAGACATGCATGCAGGCAAAGCCTAATATACATTAAGTAAATTAATACACCTTTTTTAAAAAAGTAAAATTCTAAATCTTAAAGTATTTAATGTCTACCCATAAAACTACCTTGAACTCCCATTTAATAGCTGCCAGCACTGTGTTTGTAGCAAAATCTTCAGAATTCACCTGAATGTAAAACACTCAAAGCAATCCGGTTCATTGCCACTGCTGCTGTGGCTTCTTTCTGAAGCCATTGTTAACTTAGCATTTTCTGCTGCGTGCCAACCCCTTCTCACCTCCTTCTCAACCCTTTGCCATAGCTTATACCACCTGAGTGCAGCGTATTCTGACAGTTCTGGCTTCTCCAAGAGATTCTTGGCTCCATCAGACCAGTTACCGTACTTTTGTGTCTGTTTTTGTCTGGGTGTTTGACAAGCATTGGGTACCATGGTTCCTGAATGCTTAACCGCGTGGCCATGGATGGCTTTTTGATAGAGGTGGCATTTGAGTTATGTGTTATGAGACATGGTAGCCAGCTAGGGAAGAGTGTTGTGCGCTGAAGGAGGGTGCTGTGAGGCCCAAGTACAGGCAATGAGAAGCTAGTGGGCCAGGCAGGACCCCATCCCTGGACCTACATCGGCAGTCCTGAGAAAAGAGCTTGCGTTTCTTTCTAAGGTTAAACAGGAAGGAGACATCCGCTTTGAAATGATTGGGAGTTCTCATTAGAGAACTACTGTGGTACAGACTAAAATGGAAGGAATGAAGGACAGCATAGCTGTCCACCTAGGGCAGTGACTCTCAGCCTTCCTGATGCTGCAACCTTCAGTACAGTTCCTCATGCTATGCTAACCCCAAACCATAAAATTATTTTATTGCTTCTTCATAGCTGCAATTTTGCTACTCTTATGAATCATAATGTAAATATCTGATAGGCAGGATATCTGATCTGTGACCCACAGGTTGAGAACCACTGATCTAGGGGATGATGCAGCCTGTCTGTCACCAGCTTGTGCCACATGGTGGTGCTACCTGGTGCTTGCTGCTTAAGAGCTAAGAAATGACAATGACCCCTGAAGAGGGTGTTGATTCATTGTTCTTTGATTCTGTGTTCCAGGATCCCGAGAGCGTGTCTAAAGTTCTCTGGCTGGACGAGATACAGCAAGCCATCGACAAGGCCAACGTGGATGAGAACAGAGCAAAGCAATGTAAGCCCTCCCCTTCTTTGGCTTGCCAGACCTGCCTTGCTTTTATGTGGATGTGCACCTGAAGTCATTCACTTTCAATTTCTGGAAAGATCTGAATACTTCTCAGTTTTGGTCTCAGCTGCATCTCCAAACAAACACGTCACTAGCTAGTTTCCAGCCATCAGGTGCTGTCTCCAGCAAAATCTGACAGTGTTGCCAAACAAAAATCCAGAAAGCAAGAATGTTTCGTAGACTCTGAAAGTGTATGTTTAAATAAGATCCTTTTTCTCCCTGTTGATCCTTAGGAAGCTATTTCTTCTCAATAAGTGTCTATCCTCTTTTCTTACGCTCTCCATTGTTAGCAGTAATTTTTCACAGAAACAGACCAAAAGGTGGGCATAGAGGAGGCAGGGAGTGGATAATGCGAGGTCAGACTTGCAGACTGGTGTCAGCTCTTAATTACCAAGGGCAAATGGGCGTGGTTGCATCTAATAGCAGACTCTCAAATAGTGCGAATCAAAGACATGGAGTTGGCCAAGTTTCATGATATTTCTATACGTAAATTAACTGGTAGTTAACTATTTCTCTCTTGCGCTGTATAAACGGAAGCGTTCTGGGTCACGTAAAAAGAAATGAAGTCAGTGAGATGTCTCAGCGGGAAAGGGTGCTTGCTGCCAAAAACCCACCCAGGTTTGATTCCTGAAATCCACGTGGTAAAAGCTGACTCCCATAAGTTATCCTCTGTTCTTCATTTGTGTGCATGTGTGCACACATGCACACACATGCACACCTAAGTAAATGAATATATAAATGGAAGACAAAATATTGAGAGAGATCTAACTTGAATCATGAAAACATTCCAGACCCCTGAATTCCCATACTGGAATTTATTTAAAAAAAAAAAAACCCACAGGACCTTTGAATGAAGGACAGGCCAAGTCTCCTTGAGACAGGCTGACACTTCACTGCCAAAAAAAAGTGTTGTTAACCTGTTTTCCAGAAGGACCCATAGCCTTCTGCATGGTGACTGCTGGGGCATGGGGATGGGAGAAAGACATTAGCAAGTTTTTTTCAGTGATGCTGGCTTTGAGTGAACTCTAATCCTAACAGACCCAAAATGTCAGCATTTCCTCCCCAGAGCAAGGGCTTTTGAAAGTCAGGTGATCAATGGGGTTTTCACTTGCAATTCCTCCCCCAGATTCCTCTGCTGAATGTACCCTATGGTTGCATGCCCCGTTCTGGAATGCCATAAGCAGGATCCCTACAGTGGTTCAAATGATCACAATTTTTATTTGTTTTATACCTCTATTATCAAGGAAGAATCTGAAATGGCTTCTAAGGGGAGAAGTAACAATAGTAACAATCTCCCTAACATAAAACGGGATGAGGCTCCTAAAAGTGTAATTTGGCAACCTGCCACTTCCTGGCATGGGTAGACCCTGTGCCATCCTATCAGGTCACAGAGTGCCGTAGAAATAGCTTAGTCTTCCTCCCCAGATGTAACGGCATCTGTCAGGAACATCTGGACTTTGTTTTCTTCTATTGGGAAAACATGTTTTCTCTGACCTGGACTTTTATGCCCTTGGAAACTTGGAAGTCATTCCTTCCTAAGACCCAATGCTTAAGAGGAAAAAAAATAGACTCAAGAGGGATGCCTAAGTTTTTAATCTGCACATACACGAGAGATAGTCATGATCCGCCAAGGCACTGTAAAGAAATGAGGCTGTGATATAGAAACTCAGCCTAGGATGCCCCCTTTTAGAAGTCCAGCCAACCTAAAAGTTGCTTTATTCATTGTTTCCTTACTCATAGCCTGTGGATGTTGGGTCTGTTTTTCACAAGAAGATGCAGCATGGTCCCTTGACTATGAAAGCTAGTTTCTCAGTTCATGTGGCTCTGTTGTTCTCTGCTGTTATTGGAACTCTTCTGTCCTCTGAGTCCTGTCCCATGCTACAAGAGTTATGACCCCTCCAATAATATTCAGTGATAAAATTAGACTCTTTTTAACGTTAAAGCTATCTATAGTCAGACATTAAAATTAGAATATCCTGATTTCAATGGAAATTCCATCTTACTATTAAAAACATTCTTCCTTCTTGGTACAAAAACCAACTCTCGTCGTAGGTCTGAAGCATACTAGATGATTTAGCAAAGGGCATTGGCCTCTCTGTGTCACCATAGGCCAGACTGAAAAGGGGGAGGGACTAAGTTCCAATGTGTTTATTTTCACTGGAGTGCCTTATTTCCCTCAACATTTGAGTCCTTAGTACTGTGTTTCTCAACCCTTACCCCCCCATCTGTATACCCTAAGGAGTAAAAAATTTTTCCCTAACCATTCCTCATCCTGACATTACAAATCCACAGACATGTTGTATACCTCTTTGTGTACAATATATAGACCCATGCTTTACACATTAAAGAACCAGCTGTTGCCGTGTTGGGTGTTTATCCTCCTATGAGTGCCTCCCTTAAAGAGAGCCCACCAGTGTAAGGCTTAAGGTCTAAAGCACTTGACTTTCTGAAGATATCTTCCTCTATGACCCAGCCACAAATCACAGAATAAGGGCCTGAGTCATCAGAATAGACATTGTGCATCCTGGGTATTGGATGCTCACTTCAGTGGGGACCCCTGGGACAGATTTGAACCAGCCACTCTTCCCATACCCACAATCCTACAGTCCATGGTGTCTCCTGCAGATTGACTGCCACAAGCTGGCATGCAGATGTCAGTAGGAAGTGAGGCCAAAACCAAGGAGACTTGGAGGACATGAAGTGCTAAAGGAGAAAGTCAAACACTCTGTGTCCTCCCGAATGTCACTCACTCCTCACTGTGCTTAGTATGACTCAACAAGCATTAAGCACCTAATGTGCGCTGCTGTCAGTGAAATGAAGAGCAGTAACCTGTCACCTGCTTCCTGGGAGTTCTCAGAGGCACGTTTCAAATCGTGGAAAAGAGTTCCATTCGGTACTGGAAATCCACCCATGTGGCAGCCCTCTGCTCATCCGTATTCAATTGTAGGAAACATTTCTGTGTTTAAGAGCTTCTGCTTTCATCATACATTGTCCAAGGAGAATTAGTTTGGCATGTTAGCTCAATGCAGCTGTCTCATGTAGTTCGTGCAGGGATCTGTCCTTGCCACTTGCTTGTTCCTCCCTTCCCTGAGACCAAAGACTTTTTCACTGTCAGCTCTTTATCATACAGAGCTTTCCTGGAAAGAGGAAATGACAGATGAGGGTAACCACTGTTGACCTCAATCAGCACAAGAGCAAAGGTTCACTGTTGTCCGTACCTGTCATTCAGCACTCGGTGGGGTTTACTGATAGTGTCCAGGGAGCATCTCTGAATTCTTAGGGCTTTGACTCCAAGCTGGCAAAAGACAACACATATTCCTTGATCTTTCAGCTGTATCTATGCATAGTATTACCCATACTATTAGGAGCATAAAAGCATAATTTGATGCCAATCATATATTCTGTTCTAGTTTCATTCTGATCAAAAGCAACTTCAAGGAGGGAAGAGCCTATTTTGCTATGTATCCCATCATTGGCAAGAATTTAGAGCAGGAACCACGGAGGAGCTCTACTTGCTGGCTTGCTCTCTGGCTCCTGTTTATATTTCTTATACAATCCAGGTCTACCTACCTAGGGATGGTGCCAACTACAGTGTGCTGGGTCCTTCTGCATCAATTAATAATCAAGATAGCCTCCCCAGATATGCCTACAGGCCAATCTGAACTTGGCAATTCCTCCATCAAGGCTATTCCTCTCATGACTCTAGGGTGTGTCAAATTGACAAAGCTAACCAGGACACTGACTCAACACATGCTGGAGTTTGACATATGAGTAAGAGGGGAAATCCATCTTCTCAAGATCTCCTTTCTAAACAAAGTATTTTAACTTGGCTTCCCCTTTATTCCCCTTCATTTCTAACTTAGTGTATTTACAGGTTACACAATTTCATTAGTTGGACCAGGCCATTCTTTCCTAGAACTAAAGCAGATAATAATACAGAATTTACTAAATTCCTTTAAGCAACCATGAGTTCCCTGTGATTTTTTTTTATGGGATGAGGCAGAAATTTGAAAGGCTTATTAAGTTTAAGTTGATCCAAAATAAAGTTTCTGGATTCCTTTGCCCATCTCTTCTCACTGTGCCTTTCTGGGACATCTCCTTAGGTTGGTTATGACAACATTGTCAACAGTGCTAGTTTTAATACAAGAGACTATTAATATTTCCATAGCTGAATTAGCATTCTGCTTACTCTAAAATAATTTTCTTCATAAAGTGAATTCTAAAATGTAAGGTCTAGATCAAGGCTGTATGTCTACCATTGGTGTGTATTCCTCAACAGTCTCCAACACACATGTCACAGGGTGGAGCCTCCCTGACATGCATACTCCATAGGTTACATTACAGTGAGCACCACCTAGTTCCCCTCATACATACAAGCCTAACCAGAGAATGTTAGAGTTTTAACATGCCGGGCTCCCATAAAACCTTTCTTTTACAACCCAAACTGACAGGTGAATCAGTGGTTGGCCAGGTGGATATGGTCAGACTGTCAGATAGAGAAAGGGTTTAACCAAAATACCAATGTACTCCTAGAAGGTTCACATGTGTATTTATATGCCTTATATATATAAGTAAACAGTAATGATTAACTGAAACTTTGTTTCTCATTACCCAGGGGTTACACTGGTCGTTGATGTCAACGAGTGTTTGGACAGAAAACAATCAGAACATATCTTGTCTGCACTGAAGTCTTCTACTAGTAATATCCATGACATAATCCCAGAATGTGCCATCAAGTACTACGATACCCTTGTGAAGGCAAAAGAGTCCAAGACTGACAATGGTGAGCATTTCCATGACTTAGCACAAATATGTCGTTTAAAATATGGTGGTTTCTATGGCATTATGATTTCCTAATTTTGAGACAATTATGGCTTTTACATCAATATTTCTAAAATTTTTAGCGTCTCTGGCAGAACAAGTGATTTCAGGTTCCTTTTTAGAGTTGCAGTTATCTCAGCAGCGATGCACAGATGGTGATATCATAGAACTGAGAAAATATAAGCGGGTATTTATATTGATAATTGCCATCATTTAACCCTTTATGAGACAAATGATATGTGATTATACGATACTAAACAGGGGATGTGAATCAGGAATAGATAAGTAAAATGCTGTAGATCCATATACTGGAATATTAACAGCCACCAAAAGGGATGAAGAAGCTACGTGCTACAACATGGAGGAACTTGAAAACAGTCTGTTCAGTAAAAGAGATAGAGACAGGAGGACCTGGCAAGGGGGCTCAGTTGGTAAAAGCACGTGCTATGAAAGCTTGATGCCCTGAATGCTATGCCTGAAGCCACGGTAGGAGGAAGAAATTGATTCCGAAGAATTGTCCTCTGACTTCCATACATATGCCATGGTGTGCATGTACTGGCAAGTGTGTGCGCACATGCGCGCGCACACACACATAAATATTTAATTAAAACAAAAAACCAACAACAGACAAACAACTTCCCATTTGAAGAGAAAGCTGTCACTTTTTGGGGACATTGACAAATGGAACACAAGTATTTAAAACCAAAAATAATCAGCAAATACTTATATAACCTGGTTATTCTATTCAAGTATTTGAATGTATTTAAATATTTTGTAAAGACAGTCACTCAAGCTTTGACTTACCTGGAAAGATGGCAAGTCTCGTGGTCACTTAGCAGTTGATTAGTCAGAGGTTTTCAGTGGTTAAGGTAGATAGATCTCAGATCTCTGGTTTGAGTCAGAATTCATGTCTAATTAACAAAAACAAAGATTTCTAAATGTGCTATAATGTGTAGCCTTAGATTCACAAGGAAGAAACACTCTTCTCAACCATCTTAAGCCATGACTGTCATAGACTTGTATATCCCATCCCTACCCAACCCAAGCCATGACATAAAAGCCTATGACNTATGACAGTCATGGCTTGAGTCAAATCAGGAGCTTTCTTTTCCTCTACTTTCATTGACCTTTACGCTATAATTTTCTATTTTGTAATTTGAATGAATTATCCCCAGAAGTGGCTCACCTCCACCTTAAATATGGGTCATGGCCCCTGTAAATCAGTTCTTGTCATAGAAAACTCTGGACGACTTTATTAACAAATAAATTTCCATTCACTGGTGTCCTCCATCTACTTGTGAGGGTGTCAACATCTGCATGTAATATGCATTCCTTGTTCACTTTTGCTTTTCATTGGCCATATTTGACTCAGGCTATCTGTCTTAGTTAGGGTTTTTAATTGATGTGAAAAGCCTCCATGACTGTGGCAACTCTTATAAAGATAACACTTAATTGAGATGGCTAGCTTATAGTTTTAGAGGTTCAATCCATTACCATCATGACAGGGAGCATGGGCATGCAGGTAGACACTGTACTGGTTATATCTTGACCAGAAAGCAGGAGGAAGTCGACTATGACGCACTGGGTGGTATCCTGAGCATAGGAACTCTCAAAGCCCACCCCCACGGTGGCACACTTCCTCCAACAAGACCATACCCACTCAACAAAGCCTGCCCCCATGGTGGCACACTTCCTCCAACAAGACCATACCCGCTCAACAAAGCCACATCTTCTAATAGTGCCACTCCCTATGGGATTATGGGAGCCAATTACATTCCCAAGAAATAACTGGAGTCCGGAGCCAGTATTAGATATTTCTCTTTCTCCCTTTGATGTACAGTGAGTGATTGTATGGTAAGAAACTGTCACTGAGTACTCGAAACTCATTCCATGTTACCATGTCGTTTCTAGCGACTGTAACATAGACCAAGTGAACTCTTAGTGAAAAATATTTTTGCTAGGTTATGGTATTTATTGGAAACTGTATATGTTCTATCAAATTTGACTTATTGAACCTAGTTATCTCTCCCTTATCCCCTTTTAACTAGAGAGCTGATAAGTAGGAAGTTGCTGAGCTTCTTGGTAAGAAAGCGTAAGAACTCCATTCCTCTGCAGTCATTAACAAACTCTTTTGTCTTTAGTGTCTAGTGAAGGTTCATGGGTCAAACTCAACCTGCAGCAGAAATACAACTACTATTACAACACAGATTCCAAAGAAGGTTCTTGGGTCCCACCTGAAACATGCTTGTCTAAAGAATCCTGGCTCACAGCAGAAGAAATTGAGGTAGGTTGGTGTTTGAAGGAAAACTGTATAAAAACTGTATAACGAGAAATGTGATTGCTGGTCTAGTCTTCATCATGGAAGTGATGGAGGAGACTAATCAATTTATTTGAAGGGTGTGTGGGGCATAGTCTTCTTGGACTGGAGTTGACTGTGCCACCTTATTAAAAACTCTTAGTTCCATATGCTGGCACAGCCAAACCAAAGAGAACCAGGAGACCAAGAGGAAGAAACCTTGGCAGCTCATCTGAGATGATAGCTTACCCTAAGAAGTCAATCTTCAAGATTTTCTTGGCAAAGTTATTTGACTAATAATAATTTCTTAGTTGTCAATATGTCTTATATCTTTCCTTTTCCCCTTTGCCTACCACTTAATTCCATTCCAAAGAAAATTCATTTTTCCTACAAAGTGGGAAAGGAACACCTCTGCCATGGTAAATTCAGCCATCTCCAGGAGGGTTTTAGGAGCAGACAACAGGAAGGTTCAAGAACAGGGTGGAAAACTTTGAAGTGTTCACTTCTCTGAAACAATTAGCATGTTTTTTGTTGGTTAATGTCATTTTTGCAAGTTTTCCATGTTCTAGTGTCCAAATACAATTGAGAGTATTTTTCACATGGCTTTGATTCAAGTCATGTGCTCATATACCATACTGACCCAAATTTAAACATGATATAGTGAATCCCAACTTTTCTTTTACCTCTAAAGATCTCTTTCAATGGATCCTTAACCCATATTTGAAAGTTTTAGTTAACCATATTTTTTTTACCAAAAACAATTTCTTTATTCTTTATTTATTTTGTATTTATAACAAAATGCTGTCTGAGCTTGATAGAAACAATGCATCAATTAGTGCATACATTGTTGTTGGCTATAAGAACATTGCAATTTTAAGTACAGGAGGAAGAAGCCCATTCAGAAGTGTCTATGTTCATTAGTCTAATGCTCTTTCCTCTTGCATGGAACACTGGTCAAAGTTTCAGAGCATAGGTGATTTCTCCTATCACCTATGGATTTATCCTAATCACCTATGGATGATTATGGATTATGCCTAATCCATCTTAGTTTGAATTCATTCCCAAGAACACAGTAGTGTTATTATTGTTGTCTTATATATACAAGAACTCAGGTCTAAATATTTGCAAAAAGAAAGAAAAGCAACTTAAGAGTAAGCTGTAGAAAAATTGGTACAAAAAGCTGTTTCAGGCTCCATTCTAAGTCATTTGATTTTTTTTTAATCTTTTCACTTCTCCCATCCAATGTAAAGGAATGAATGAAAGAAGCAGCCTGGCAGAGCGTGACCCCTCTGTATTGTATGAACCATGCTATATTTATATCTGTTTTTAAGAACATGAAAATAAATAGCTACTCCTTAGAAAGTTTCCTTTTAAAAAATAAGATAACTAAACCATAAGTAGAGAGTCAGGTAGCTATCGCTAGAACAGCAATAGATCCCCTTCATAGGATCCTTTGTGTTCTGGAAAGTTGGTGTGAGGTAATGAAGAATGGAGCGAGTGAAGTCAGAGTGGCGTGTACGTGGGGTCAGTGCTCTTGTACAGCTAGAAGTAATCCTTCCTGTGTGCCACTGAGCACCCAGAGGATGAGCAGCAGTACAGAAAGCTCTTCTGAAAGCAGGAATGGGCATATTTCTGCCCAAGGCACTGCCAATCAGTTTGATCACTGTGTCATCCTCAGAGGGGAGCTGGAGCATGTAAGCATGTACTATCACTGTCAATGTCCCTAAGTGGGGAATGAGGCACAGAGTGGCTGAAGGAACTTGTTAATTCTCCAGCTTGCACAGGATGTGTCAGTAATACAAAGAGGCTTTCCCAAGTGTTTGCAGTTTCTAACCTCACGTCCCGTCTCCCACTATTGGCAACTGTTTCTGCTGCAGCTACTGGTATATCTAAGGGTGATATCACATGCCCATTGCTCTGGAATTAACAATACAAGATGCAGCTCAAGAAACAGATTTATTGCATCACAGACGATGAGCAATGCTTCCCAGGGGAAAAGGCTTGGGAAGGAACGCTCACCAAGATTGCCTTGGACTCAAAAGGCATGAGACTTGCAGATGAATCAAGATGTTAGAATATGTTCAGAGAGAACACACTGCTAATAGTTATTCTGTCTTGGGGAAGAAAAATACAACACTGAAATGTAGATCAAATTAGTATTAAGAGTCAGTAGCTGTTGGGTGATAGCACATACCTTTAGTATCAGCACTCTGGAGATAGACACAGATGGGTCTCTGTGGATATGAGGCCATCCTGCTCTACATACTACAAGCCAGCCAAGACTATCTAATAAGACCCTGCCTCAAAAATTAAAAGTATGGGTCAGTAGCCTTGGAGATGCAACCATATAGAAGTACAAGCTACAAGTTGGGGGACGGGGAGTGGGAATGTGGCCTGAGTCTGAAAATGTTTAATGGCAAAACTGAAAATGTGAAGAAAAACCTGAAGGACATAG
>LOJH01013807.1:0-13477 GCA_001685095.1 Ellobius talpinus
TACCGCGAGCGGCAGCCCGACGGTAGCCCTGGGGGATCAGGAGTGGCAGTGGCCCCCGCGGTGGTACAGGTGAGTGGTCCGCGGCCGTGGGTGGGGAGCACCCTCTCCGATTTCGCTCCTAGCCTGCAGTTCCTTGCTTCACCTGCCCTGCGTGTCTGCCCCGAAGCAGAGCTTCCCATTTTGGGGATGGGAACATCGAGGCTCTGGGAAGGTGAAAGACTTATCCAGGCTCCTACTCCAGCCTAAAACACTGTTCAGCCCTGGACCCTTTTCCTAGCTGACCCCGCTCCTCTTTTTGCCGTCTATTATTCCTGGCCTCTTCAACTCTTTCCTTGGAGGATCCTGCCTGCATCTCCTTGCCACTCAGGGTTGTTCCTTCTGTCGGTAGGAATGGAGATATTGGCTATTCTTGTCTGTGTTCTTCAAATTGTCTCTGCCCCTAACCCCCATCCTCACCGGCTATTTCTAGTGTTTCCAGACTTTTCCTGGTTTGACGTCTACACAGGGATGCCTGGGTCTCCTCTAGGTCTCCCATCTGGAGCCTCTGTTTTTGTTTGTTGCTTATTTAATGCATATGTGTGCTTTGCCTATATGTATGTGTGCACCATAGATGTGCCTGGTGCCCACTAAGACCAGAAGAAGGCATAGGACCCTCTGAAACCGGAGTTACAGATAGCTCTGAATCACCATGTGGGTGCTGGGAATCTAACCTGCATCCTCTGTAAGACCAGCTAGTGCGAGCCATCTCCTTGCAACACACACTGCACCCTGCCTCTGTTTGAATCAGATTCTGTGCCTCTCAAGAATACTGAGCCCTTGCCTCAGAGGAGGTCCGGTAGGGAGTGCCTATCCTGGAATTTGTAGCCTTTGGTTCTTGGGGGAGCCCAGAAGTCACAGAGATGCTCTGGTAGAGAGCTCTCCAAATGTCACAGAGCTACAGGTGCCCAGTGCCTCCAGCACAGAACACCTCCAGCCTTCTTTCTTTGTACTGAGATGTGATTATTGTAGACAAAATTGGGATGGTCTGCCTCTTCACAGTTGTGCGTGTGTGTTTGTATGTACACATGTGTGTGCATGGATGTGGACTAGCAGCCTCCTGGCATAGATAAGCGCTGTCATTTTCCTCCGACCATCCCAGCTTTTCTACCCCAGCTCCTGGCAAGAGCAGACATGCTTGAGTTGTCTCCTCTAGTGGGACGTATTAGAGTTGCCTGAAGTTGTGGGTCAGGGTCAGCCTTGACTGACTGCTGACTGCCTTTGGGGGAGGAGGCTGACTTTTTGAGACCGATGCTTTAACCCTCTTCCCTTCCAGTGTTAGGCTGCCATCTGGGCATTCTGACTTCTGGGGGCATGGAGGACTCTTTGCTACAGAGCAGATCGATTTGAACTTGGCTTGTCACTCTGGTAGTTTGTGAATCATCCCAAAGTCTGGGTGATCTAGCTATCTGGTAGACCTTACTGTTTGGCATACTCTGACTTCTCTTCCTTAAGCTCTTTGTCTGAGTGGGGGTTTTCCTGTGGGAAATCTCTTTCCTCTGTCACTGCCCCATGCGGCATCAGTGGCAGGAGGCCAGACTCATGTTCTTAGCTCAACTGTTAACTTGCTGTGTGTTGATGAGTCTGGTCTCCCTCTCTGAGTCTGTGTGTGCTCCATGTGTATGATTTGATGTCAACATTCTGTGATGCTGTCTGTACCCGTGAGGAGTGGAACAGACCACTCCTTTTTCTTTTCCTGAGGTCCCTTATAGCATTCCTACCTTGGGATGCTCTGCTGGACACAGCCTTGGCTGGAGGTGGGGCATGTCCAGCCAGGTGCAGACTCTCTTGTGGAATAGCTGTGACCAGTTCTAAAATAGCTCTTGACATTCTGCCTCTGCCTGGAGAGAGCCCTCATAATTCACTTGCTATGGAGGCCAAAGACATCCTAATTTTCATTTTCTATAGAACCAGATGTATAACGGGGAGGTCAAGGTTAACTGCCAGTTTGGCCTTAGCTTTCATGGTAAATTACTCACTGTGCAAAAGGGTATTGATGGAGTAAGGCCACCTTTTGGGCGGGGGGGGCAGCTACCAAGTGCCTCTTAGAGGACCTCTCTGCTCTCCAGGGTTTTTTTTTTTTTGTCTGCCTCTTAGAATATGGCATAGAGAGAAGGGGGAAACGTTGAAGAGGTTTGGGAGGGCTGCTGTGTGATTATCCTTGCTTCTTGGGAGTTGCAGATGGGAGCTGTTTCCCAAGGATGGGCCCTGGTAGGTGCGGCGGGATTCAGCATTCATGGGCTGCCTTTCTAGAACACTCTGCCAGTTTTCCACACAGCCTCTTTGTGCTCGGTTCTCCTGCAGATGCAGAGCCCCCCGGCCCCTCTTCTGAATGTCACTTGGCCTCCAGGAAAGAGGCTGGCTTCTCCCACCCCTCCATGTCTGGAGCCTTCAGGGAGTCTGTCAAGTGGCTAGCCGGGAAACAGTTTTCAGCACCCAGTATTGTTGGGACGATGCTAACCAGTTGTCACTCTATCACTGCTGAGTGTCATCCCCAAGCATGACTGTGATCTTTCTAGACTGGAATGTAGCTGGGTTGATAGAGTACTTGCTTGTGACCAATCCTCAGCACCGTATAAACTTGCCTGGTAGTGTGCATCTATAATTCCAGATATTAGGAGGTGACAGCAGGACGCTCAAGAGTTCAAGGCCACCCTGGGCTACCTGAACCTTTGCTCTAGAAAAACAACTGTTGGGGTTTTATCCCCATGAGATAGTCTAGTAGCTCTTCTTCTGTGAGGTTCCTTACCTCAGTTTGAGCAGTCCTCCGATGCTTTGACCTGATGCCTCATCCCGAAGCCTCTGGAGTGGCCAAGCAGGACATTGGGTTCATAAGGCACACAGCACAGGCTCAGAGTCTAGCTGGTCACACATCTGGCTTTCCTGAAAGTTGCGAGATTCAGTAAGGAAAGCTGGCTTCTAGGCCATTTTTGTTTTAACTGGGGGATCCTTCTCATTCCCACTCCGTAGTCAGCCTGACATCTTGGTTTAATTCTAGCAGTGGTTTCATCTTGCAGGCTTGGGGACTGGTTTCTAAAATCCCACAGTAGGAATCCGGGTGCAGCTCCTCCCCACTTCTGTGCCAGGTTCTCTAGTGAGAAATGGCTTCCCTGGGTCATGGCAGAGATGGGTGGGATCGTGGAATACCAGTGAATATGGATATGGGTTTCAAGTCTCAGGATTTTCCTCATTGTGTCAGAGCTGAACTTTGTTCTTGGGACACTCGGAAATCAATACCTTCCCCCCCTTTCAGTCTTCCTGGTAGCAGAACCTTCCCCGTCAGCAAGTTAAGTACCACGGAAATGTGGTCTGGAGCGGTTTCTTTACTTTTCCAAGGAGGGGTTGGTATCCCTGCGACTACTAATCACTTCTCTGTCAGCTTGCCCAGATGCAATCCGATGCCACCAGGGAAGGGTTCTTGACTTACCAGAGCAAATCTGCCTCTACCTGCTCCTCTTCCTCCTGGGCCCACTGTAGAGGAAAGCCTGGGAGAGGTCTGACTTTCAGTCTTCTCTGGTTTAACTTCTTTGGCCCTTGTAGTCCTCACCTGTGAAATGTGTGTAGATTCAGAGAGGAGAGAGGCAAATATATTTCATCATGGTGTTCCTCCCCCAAGGGTACCCCCTCCCATGGCCAGGGCGGACATTATTGATCCATCTTTACCACTAATCAGACTCGGCCTCCGTCTGCTGCTCAAGTGGGGTTGCTGACATCATTTGTGAACTGGGAAATAGATGTTTTGTTGTGGCTTTTCTGATCGTCTCATCCCAGGATCCCAGGAGTTTGGAAGCGTGTGTAGGAACGGTCTAGAGTCAAGCTGAAGCCCGACTTAGGCGTTTTGTTCCAGTTCTAGCTTCTTCTCACAGGCAGCTTTTTGTGTGTCAGCTCTGGTGACATAACAGATAATGGAGCCAGGGATGGGAAAGCAAAGGCCTATTTAAAAGATAACCATCTAGCTTGCTAATTGTACCTTGTCTACCTCCCGACTTTTATTCAGAGGTGGCATCCAGGATGTCTTTTGTCGCTTTATAAAAGGCACCTGGAGGTGAAGGAGGCCCTGAATAACTAACTCACTGCTCCTCACAGTGGCCTCTGTGCTTTGTATAGCTACCCAGTGTTTCACATCTTTCATGGATGTCTTGAGTCTGAAGCAGAGAGTTTGTATACGAATCTTGTTTTTCCAGAGAACCCCTGCTCTCATGTCTGATGGAGTGGGGACAGGAGGAAGATTCTACAGGTAGGAGTTCCCACGGGTTCCCCAGTGGCCTCCCTGCCCTCTGATGTCTGGAGACCAGGAGGGTAGAATGTGTTTGTTGAATGATGTACAGTGTCAGAGCAGGCAGGGGCTTCAGAGGACATCGAGTTCAACCCCCTTCATTTCTGTCTGATGGAACCTGGGGTCCCAGAGGGGGTGATCACTTAAACAGGTTCTCCCAGGAGCCACGCAGGCGGGGATGCAGCGCTCTGAGGTCCACGCACGGTTTCACAGCAGAAGCTTTTCCTCTGCCATTATTTCCCCTGAGAACCAAGATGATCTCGCAGAGTCTTGGAGGCCAGCAAATAAAATGGATTAAATGTTAAGGCCCTGAAGGGACCCCGCTTGGGGTAGAGGGATTCAAAGGCATGTGGTAGTGTTACTGTCCACAGCAGATAGAACTAACTGGCCCTTAGAGCCTCCTTATGTCCTCTTCTGCATCTATTTTGAATAACAGCGGATCAGCCTGAAACGATACAGAACCTCACAGGCTCCGGGGACCACTGTGGTTCTAAGTATTGGGTGATCTGGATTCTCTTGCTTTTTCTCTGATAGCTCTGACCTAGACCGAGTCCTGGGACCTAGACATAATCCAGGGAGAGCCTGTCTCTAACTGCCTGTGTAGAAGAGAGAAGGAACCATCTTTCTTTATGAGCCCTCTCTGGACCTCCTGTCCCATTTTAGGGTTGCCATGCTCAGAAACTATCACAACCACCTATCTCCAGGTAGACTCTGCCCATGCTGGAGCAGGGGTGGGAGAAAAGCTGCTCCCCACAGAAGGGTCTGAACACTCATAGGAGAGAGGGGGACCTTGAGCAGATCTCAAGCTAGCACACCTACCCAGAGTCCGGGTGCACTGTCCCAGGCACTGGACTCAGTCATCAGGACCCCGCCTCTTGGCCACCCTGGGCTCACCCTCACATGCGGAATCTGTGCCTGTGAGTTTGTGCTCCCATCAGCCCTGTGCATCTTGGACCAAGATTTGGAGTGTGGCCTTGTCTGCAGCTGGGGAGGCAGGGGCCCAGATTTTCAGCAACGCACTGTGGAAGGTGGAGAGCCGCCTTCCGATTGCATCTCGCCAGTTCTGCGGCCTCCTTCATGTCCTGAGTGCAGCCCTTTTCCTCCCCACACGAAAATCCAGTCCACTGCATATTTTTCACAAGCTGAAAAAAGAACTTGTGTCTCCTCAGCTTCGACTCTTTTCTGCCTGGCCCTGTTCACTGGAGGAGGCGGAGTGTTCATACTTTGGAAGCTAGAGGAAGCTAAACAATTCCGCTTGCTGCGGTGGGTGGGTGTGTGTTTATGCGTGTGTAGCTTTCTCTCCATGTGGCGCTCTCCTCTCTCTTATCTTCTCATGGTTTCTGTTTGCTGCCCTCTGCTGAGTGTTGATAGGAGAGGGAAAGGAAGAAAGCAGGCCCCAGGTTTCTTCCATTTGCTCCTGAGAGAAAGCTGAGCTTCAGGCGCTGGATTCTCTTCCACTTATTCGGGACAGACTCCTTCACCTAAAACAGCATTAGTAAGAATGGTGTTGGTGGCTGGGGATGTGGCTCCGTTCTGCAAACTTGAGGACCTGGATTTGAATCTCCAGCACCCACATAAAAAGCCTGCCTGGCATGGCTGGCAGTGTGTGCCTCAGTAATGAGGGCAAAGACATTAGATTCTAAGAGCCCACTGGAGAGCCAGGCTAGCCAAAACAATGACCTTCCGAGTCAGTGAGTGACCGACTCTAAGGACAATAAGATAGGGAGTGGTAGAGGAAGACAGTTCATGTCCTGTTCTAGCTTCCACATGCATGGGCATGGGTGCACACAGCTGGACATTCACATGCATAATTATACATACACACATGCACGCGCGCGCACACACACACGCACATACACACAGAGTGATGCTCAGCTCTTCAGTAATTACTGATTAGGAAAAAGGGACCTGTCTCTTAGCCCGTCCCTCTACTCCCTCCTACTGGGATGTCTGAGCAGAAGGGAGAGGCCATTACCTTGGGACGGAATCTTCCCAGGAAGCCCCTGGGTGATGCTATGATAGGCCTTTCCTGCTCTCTTAGACTGTGAATGGCCTGTTACAAGGTTCCAGCTTTGTCACCCCACAGCCTGATTCAAATCCCCAGGCCTAGGGTGGGCCACGTGACATCCACACCTGAAATCCCTGGGCTGTGTCAGAAGAGTGACAGTAATTATCTTGGTATTTCTTTTGAGGATGAACTAGTCACAGGTCACTGCACGCAAAGCCCTGAGCATGGCACTTAGCACAGAGCTGGAGCCCGTGACAGCCGCAAATGTGGCTGTGGTTCAGCTTGTCCTGGCTTTGGGTAGGGACTGATTTCTTCACGTCTCTGTGGCTGAGAGGGTGGGAAGCTATGCTGTCACCGAGAAGTGAGAGCTCTGGGAGGGCGGTCTGGCCCTCGTGGAGGTGGTACAAGTTCTGAGCATTGCTATAGCTGGGAGGTAACACGGTATGAACGACTTCTCTTTGCCTGCCGCTCTCCGACTGTCTGGAACCTGAAACAGTCTTTGAGTGGTGCCTTCACGCTTCCCGCCTGGGAGGGAACCCAAGCCCCCGATGGCTTTCTAGGGTTATCTTCTTACCAGCCACCTCTAGGAAGGGTGTTTGATCACTCTAGCCCCGGAAGTTCTCCCTGAGCCTTTCCTCACCTGCCTGCTTGGGTGGGAGGCCTTCCTGGGGGCCTGCTCTCTTTGGTGAGACATCTGATCGTTTCTGACCAGTCCAGACTGCTTCATGAAGGCAGGGACTCACCACTCCTGTTTATGTTTTCACATTAGTGACCGAGGACTGAGGGATGAACTGCCTGGTTCTCTCAGTAGCCACTGGCCAGGGCTGGAGACTCAGCTTCAGGAGTGGCTTGTAGCATAATTAATAAAAACCCAGAAACAAATATTGGGGTTCAGTCTGAAGACCAGAAAAACAAAGCAGCCAGCCACTGGCTCTTACCTCTACCTCAGTCCAAAAATGGCAACCCTGCCTCTGGGAATCCTCAGAATGAGACTGAGCCTGAAACCTGTCTCCTCCCATCTTGTATTCCTCTCTAGTGCTGGGTTTAAAGGCGTGCATCACTACCGCCTGGTTTCTATTGCAAACTAGTGTGTCTACTGGGATCAAAGGTGTGTGTCACCACTGCCTGGTCTGTAAGGCTGATCAGTGCGGCTGTTTTAATCTCTGATCTTCAGGCAAGCTTCATTTATTAAAATACAAATGAAATATCACTACATTGGCTTCCATGAGCTTCAGGGTGCTGAGAACCCCTGAGCCTGGAAAGGATGAAATCTTCAAGAAATGTGGCGGAGCTTCCACCCTGTGGTTTCCCACACACATCTTTTCTTTGCCACATCTGGGAGGCAGAGCACTTCTTGGGCCTACTCCACTCCCACGGGAGGGTCTCTTGCAGGCCTCTTTGGGAGTGCCTTCCTCCGCAGCTTTCCTGTTGGACAGTGAAGAGCAGCACTGTGCCAGATGCCAGCAGGTCAGGCTCTGAGCCCGATCCTGGTCTCGATCTGGTCTGAGTGGTGACCTTTAGCATGCTCTTTGGACTGCACAGACTAGCTGGGCACCTGCCATCTACTGCTTTCCAGGATGGGGTTGTACCTGTGAAATCAGGGCAAGGTGCCTGACCCAGGGGCCCCAAGGGAAGGGTGGCTTCATGGAGAACTCATGAACCTCTCCCTTTAAGGATGAGGTCAGAAGAGACAGTGTAGAGCTGGGAACCAGTCTTCTCTCATTACCAGGTCTGGCAGCCCCGACTTAGGTACCATGACTGGCCTTTGAGGCCTCAAGTTCCTTCTCCCCAAATAAGCATGTTACACTGTGTCACGATGTCCTGGTGTTAGTTAAAGTTGGGGTGATCGAGGACAGCGAGATACAGTAACATATCTGGGGCCACACAGCCAAGCAGTGAGGGAAACAGGCTTGGCTGCTTCTGTCTCTAGCCATCATTTGAAAGCCGCCATCTGTATGATTGGGCTGAGTCCAGTCTGTCCCCTCCCTTGGAGTGCAGAAGGACAAGGTGGAGGTCAGCACTGCGGGCCACTAACGCGGTGCTCCTTTCTGATGATGGCTGCTTCTGGAAAGCTGCTCCTTCACTGGGTGCCCAGTAGCAGTGCCAGGACGAGGACCACAACTGGACATGGTCCTTTGGCCACCTAAGAGCCTAGACATCCAGTTGTGTGCTAGTGTGGGTCTCCCCAGGAGGCGGGTTGGTGTTGCGGGGGGGGGGTTAGAGGGAAGGAATTTCCTAGAGGGGTTGAGTTGAGTTGGAGTATCTGGTGGAGGTGTGTATGGCTTTCTGCCGCTCAGGCGCAGGGCGCCAGTGAGAACTGTCTCTTCTTGCCTGTTTCCTTCTGAGTATTGATTGTTGTCAGCTGCTGACAGTGGGGTGTGTGTGTGTGTGTGTGTGTGTGTGTGTGTGTGATTTGTGAAATAACTAGTTTCTACACTTGCTACCTAACTTCAGCAAGCAGTTAATGATGCCAGTGCACCGGGGTCTGTAATTTGACTTCCTGGTTATTCTACTGACAATAAGCCTTAATAGCTGTTTTTTTCAAAGGCCTTTCATTAATTGTGTGTGGGGTGGTGTGGGGGGGAATGAGTGGGTGTGGGTGCACTTGCACATATACGCACATGTATGTGTTGGCTGGAGGGCAACCTAGATGTCATTCTTTGAGTATTGTCTGCCTTGTTTTTTGAGACAGGGCCTCTCACTGAGACCTGGGCTTCACCAGTTTGGTTAGACTAGATAGTGACCCTCACACCTCCTCATGTTCATTGCTGGGTTACAGCTGTGTCACCTAGGCTGGCTTTTTTTTTTCTTCGAGACAGGGTTTCTCTGTAGCTTTGGAGTGTGTCCGGAACTCATTTGGTAGACTAGGTTAGCCTCGAACTCACAGAGATCCGCCTGTCTCTGCCTCCTGAGTACTGGGATTAAAGGTAGACTGATTTTTTTTTAAGCATGAATTCTAGGCATCCAGTTCTGGTCTTCAAGCTTGCATGGGAAGTACATGGACCAAGCTAAGCCCCACTCCCCACCCCAGGTCCCCAGTTTAGAGGCATCCTCTAATGAATTCTAGCCCATGGGTGGACCACATTTGACCCAGCAGTATGTTGTGACTTGTCCAGCGTTGGCCTTTAGTTGGCTAGACGTCATTGTTTTTCAATGTTAGCGAGTCGATAAATCCAGTTAGTATTCTAGCACGGATGGGGAAGGGTCTCTTGAGGCCCCACCCCTAGCTGAGGACCTATTGATGATTGATGGCTGCTGGTGGGGGGAGAGTCTGTTCTTCCATGAGATTGTGGCTGTTGATAGGCTGTCCATGCTCCAGTGGACAAGCCCACACCCCAGTGAGCAGCACTGATTGCATTCTGGGGTTATTAAAAAAAGAAGACATGAAGGTGGGAGGGAGGAGTTGTGACACAAATGTGATCAAATTACCTTGTATACATATATGAAACTGTCAGAGAAAAATGATATAATAAAAAATAAGTTGCTAAATAATTTATATTTTTAGGAAAAATTCTCACTTTTGATCTTTTGGAGTAAAAATCCGAAAGTCTGGCCACAGACCCAGATGTATCATGAAGATGTGCTAGGTCCCTCAGCAGCTGCCTCTCTAGAGGCCCCCATCTCCCTCCAGCTTTCCAAACCCTGCCACCCTCTGTGGTCTGAAATCTGGTCCCTCACTCTTCAAATAATCAGTGTCATGGGAGCCACTTAAACTCTGTGACGAGACGCAGGTAAGTTGAGGCTGAACCTTCCAACTCGCAGACTCTCTCCAGGGTGATACTGGGAACAGTTAAGTGTGTGGTCCCTGATTATCAAACAAACCATCTAAGCTTATATATATGAGATATATATATCTCACCAACATGGGGGGTCCCTGCTCTGAACTTGGCTCCCCTCTGTCTGGTGAAACTTCCTCGTTGTTGCTAGGAGATCGTTGGTGTTAATTTGTTAGCAGCTGTGTGGACACGGCCTTCCCCGTTTTCTCCTTCCTCTGTTGGCTCTCAGTCTGCTCTGCCTGTGCATTCCTATATTGGGAAAGTGGCAGGATGTTGTAGGATTTTTGCAGGAGAGTGAGGACAGCTTCCTCAGTGACAGGGGACTCAGCCATCCCAGAGTCATCAGAGAGCAGAGGATTGGGGTCCCCAATACATCCTGGTGGAGACAGTTCAGCTGAATGCAGCCATGCAGGCCTGAGTGCAAGGCCCTTGGATGAGGTGGCCTCAGTTCAGGGACGTCGCGTGGGGCTTTCACCATGGCAAGTGCACGGAATGGGGGAAGCATCAATGGGAGCCTTGGCCTGGGGTGGTCGCAGTCCTGGCCTGACAGCCTGCCCTGTCTTTGTGCCCTTGCTCCTTAGCTGAGACAGTGCTGATCATTTATTTATTGAGTTAGCCTGCATTTGACACACTGTGCCATGATGACCTTTCTTCGGCCCTCTGACCCCCAGGTGGGGGACATTCTGCTTGTTGTTACTGTGTGAATGGGACAGCAGGCTTAGGACACCTAAGTAACTCCTAGGCCTATGCAAAAACAAGCCACAATGGGTGCTTCTGCTTAGGTTTCTGGCTCCCAGATCTGTGTTCTTAGCTGCCAAATTTGATTGACCCCAAGGGGAGTCATCTCACCTCTCTACCTGTAAAATTGGAGAGTGACTTGCCTGGCATGTGAGCTGCGTGCAGCTAGAAGGGGGAGGACAGTCCCCCCCCCGCACAGTTGTCAGACTCTAGTATGGGGGGAGTTTTTTAATCGCCCTCGGGGTACAGATCCTGGTCCCTCCCATCCCCAGCCTGAATCCTGCTGCTCTCTAGCTCCCCTGGCAGTAGGAGAGACAGCTGACAGCTCCTGCCAAGGCCTGGGCCAGGGAACAATGGGGGACATTGAGAAGGCTGCCAGGTGCCAAGCCGGAGGTAATAAAGGAACATTTGATTACTTTCAACCCAAATTGTCAGGCTCTCTTTCTTTCAGCAGCAGTTAAAGGGTACACAAAAAGGTATGGCTTCCCTCCCTCCCTTGGGCTGTTGCCACTTCCTGCATGAGCCACCATCTTTAACCTGAGCCTCCCAGTGATGAGGAGCTCACCCCACTTCCCTCGGCAGGTCCCTCTGTGTTCCACTATGGGTTGGGGTGACAAAGGATGTCTCAGTTGCCCTCCGCTCTGCTTTTCTGCCTCTTCTCAAGCTGTTCCTTTCCCAGCAAGCCTTGCTTGACCACTCGAGGAGGAATTCGAATGTCTCTTAGAAGCATGTGTGGAACTTACTGCTTTCTATAACCCCAGGCACCTAGGTTTACCCAGCAAAGGGAAGTCATGTTTCTGAGCCATCCCGGGAGGAACTCTGTTGGGGAGGCGTTAGGTGGGCATGGGGGCCAACAGGATCCCAGACTGCTGCAGGTGAGCACACACACCCTCCCTACCTCCCTCCATCCCTAGGAGTTCTGTTCCCAAACATGGCCATTGTGTCTGCGGGTAATTTTTCAGTCAAGAGATCCCTTGGGCTTGTGGACAGTCTGGTTTCTGTCGCAGCTACTAAAATATGCCATTGCGGTGTGAGCGTGACCACACCATGTGGGAACGCGCTGTGTTCTAGTAGAAATTCCTTTGAGGAACAGGCAGCATGTGGAGCAGGTACACTCTGGTTTGCTAGCCCCTGCTCTCGTCTCTTCCTGATAGTGGAGCCCTCAGTTGACAGGTGGAAGCCACCAGGAGTTGTCTGACCTTGGGCTGGCTCCCAACCACGGAGTGCCTCCATTCCTCCATTTGTAAGTTGTGGCCTTTGAGAGGATGAGTCCTGAGGGTCCTGCCAGCTACGGATGCACAGTAAGACCCTGTATTCTCCAGTGGGTCTGGCCTGTTGTCACAGCTGAGCAGAGAGCTGCAGTGCATACCAAATACTCCCTCCCGCTGATGCCCCACCTGGTGCCTGCTCCACCTCTCTGAGATCATAGCCCTGGCCTCCTGTGAGATCATAGTCCAGTCGGTCCATCCAGTCGGAGAATGTGTCATAGGCAGAGCTCAAAGGCTCCTGTCCCTCCTTTGAAACCCCCCAGCTTGCTAAGGCAATGCCTGCAGTATATGCAGCTCAAGTTCCCGCTTAGTCTGGTTCCTGGTCACCTTTCACCATGGACCGGCCCCTCTCTACCTACCCAACACTCCAGCTGTGGCGGACGTCTTAACATACAAGGCATGTTTTCTCTTCCATGATCCTGGACGTAGAATGTTCTTCGCAGAGACTGGTGCATGATTGGATCACGATCTTTGAGATCTCCACTCCAGTGTCACCTCAGAGAGACCACTTCTCTGTCTCTGCTCAGTGTCTCAAACAGAATTGTCCCTACCACACCTTAGCATTGAGTAGCGTGGCCCCATTTAGTCATTGACTGGGTCATGTTTCTGTCGAGCGCCGTCAGGGTGGGTACCTTGCCTGTCTTACTTAAAGCTGCATGCACAGCCATAGCACACAGTAGGTGCTCAGACTGTATGCTGAGTGAATCAATGGCGCACACTCTTGTCTCTGAGCACCCTCGAGGCAGAGCCGTGGCTGCTGAATCTTACCTCCTACTCTCTCCCAGGATCTCATGTGGACACCCTGGTGCCTCGGACATGGGAGACACTGCACACTTTCCTCTGGAAAGATGCGGGAGAGACAGACTTCCTTCTCCCCTGCTGGGATGCGAGGGCTTTGAGAGTGTGGGCTCATAGTAGCAGCCAAGTATTGTTGGCAGAGCTTGGAGGAGCCCTGGTGGGATCCCACTTCTCTCCTGCGAGCAGCCTCCATCTGCAACCATGCGGCTTGTCTGGTTGGTACCCTTGCCTGAGGAGGGTTTTACGCATTCCCTTCAGATGTTCTTGGCAACTAGAAATGCCTTCTCTGAGCTGATATTTTTCCTGTGGTTCTTGGGCCCCTGGGCCCCTGCTTGCTTCTTGGGTGGTGGGGAAAGGTTTGTTGCAGGTGAGACTAAGTGTCCTGTAGGTCTACGGTAGATCTCTGAGGAGAAGGGCTGCTGGCCAGGGCCAGCTTTTTCCTAGGCTCGCAGCTCCTGTGAGGTAGATAAACAGGCAGATGGATTGGGGAGGAGGCTGCTAACATATCCGCAAGTCCTGCATTAAATTCCTAAGCCCCAGTTCCTCAGAATAAGACTTTTCATTGAAAGAGAGTGGG